>SJYA01010879.1:0-12761 GCA_006410615.1 Neotragus moschatus
TATTTTAAAGTATGAAGATGAATATTAAGATACATTAGACTGTGGTGTACTTTACTTACTGATTTCAGATGGTGATTATAGAAAACAGAGAATAAGATTTGCATGGGCACATATTTCACCAGTCAAACTCATGTCCCATGTTAGGGGTTCTCTGCAGAGAAGGGGAAAAAGACTTCTTAGAAAAGCTTGTCAAGCCTGAGATGCTGCTTTTTCTTACGTAGGTCTAACTTTCCTTCCTTTCTACAGAAAACCATTGATTGCTTGACTTTGGAGGTTCCTCTGTCCATGGGATTCTCCAGGCAAGAATAATGGAGTGGGTTGCCAGTTAGTTCTCCAGGGGATCTTCCCAACACAGGGATCGAACCTGGGTCTCCCACATTGCAGGCAGATTCTTTACCGTCTGAGTCACAAGGGAAGCCTTTCCTAGCAAACGATGATGACTGTGAGAGTTCCTGGCCGTGAGAGCTCAGCGCTTCCACTGCCAGGGGCCCAGGTTCAATCCCTGGTTGGGGATGTGAGATCTGGCAAGCCTTGGCAGAGCCAAAAACAAAACAGTAAGTTTTTTAAAAACAGATTTGTATCACTGGAAGAAAACTATCAAGACCTAATATTTTTATCTGTATCATCAACTTATATTTAATACAAACTCCCACGGTAGAACTGCTATCAAAATGGCAGGAGTGGTGTCTTCCCTGGAGATGAGGGGAAGCAACTGGATTTGGAAATCTGGTGTACAAACGTACATGAATGTACATATAAACCATATCCACCCATCCTCCCATGAACACATGTAGTTGGCATAGATTGGAGCAGCCCTCATTTTCAACAAAAGAATCTGTAAGGAAGGATTTGGGTGCACTCTAAAAAATGACAGGATGACCTCTGTTCGTTTCCAAGGCAAACCATTCAACCTCACAGTAATCCAAGTCTACGTCCCAACCACTAGTGCCAAAGAAGCTGAAGTTGAATGGTTCTATGAAGACCTACAAGACCTCCTAGAACTAACACCAAAAAACAAGATGTCCTATTCATCACAGAGAACTGGAATGCAAAAGCAGGAAGTCAAGAGATACCTGGAGTAATGGCAAGTTGGGCCTTGGCGTACAAAATGAAGCAGGGTAAAGGCTAACAATTCCACGGACGGAGGAACCTGGTAGGCTACAGTCCATGGGGTGGAAGAGTCAGACACGGCTGAGCGGCTTCACTTTCACTTTCACAGGCAAACGAAGTTTTGCCACGAGAACTCACTGGTCATAGCAAACATCCTCATCCAATAACACAAGAGACAACACGGACATCACCAGATGGTCAACACTGAAACCAGACTGATTACATTCTTTGCAGTTGAAGATGAAGCAGCGCTATACTGTCAGCAAAAACAAGACCTGGAGCTGACTGTGGCTCAGATCATTAGCTCCTTATTGCAAAATTCAGGCTCACACTGAAGAAAGTGGAGAAAACCACTAGACCAATGACCTAAATCAAATCCCTTATGATTATATAGTGGAGATGACAAGTAGATTCAAGGGACTAGATCTGGTAGACAGAGTGACTGAAGAACTATGGAAAGAGGTTTGCAACATGGCACAGGAGGTGGTGACTAAAACCATCCCCAAGAAAAAGAAATGCAAGAAGGCAAAGTGGTGGTCTGAGGAGGCCTTACAAAGAGCTGAGAAAAGAAGAGAAGTGAAAGGCAAAGGAAAAAGGGAAAGATATACCCAGCTGAATGGAGAGTTCCAGAGGACAGCAAGGACACATAAGAAAGCCCTCTTAAGTGAACAGCGCAAAGAAGTGAAAGAAAACAACAGAATGGGAAAGACTAGAGATCTCTTTAAGAAAACTGGAGATAGGAAAAAACATTTCATGCAAAGATGGGCACAATAAAGGATAAAAATGGCAAGGACCTAAAAGAAGCAGAAGAGATTAAGAAGAGGTGGCAAGAATATACAGAAGAAATGTACAAAAAAGCTCTTAATGACCCAGATAACCATGATAGTGTGGTCACTCACTAAGAGAAAGACATCCTAGAGTGTGAAGTCGAGTGGGCCTTAGGAAGCATTGCTACAAACAAAGCTAGCGGAGGTGATGGAATTCCAGCTGAGCTATTTCAAATCCTAAAAGATGATGCTGTGCAAGTGCTGCAAATCTGGAACACTCAGCGGTGGCCACAGGACTGGAAAGGGTCAGTTTTCATTCCAATCCCAAAGAAAGGCAATGCCAAAGAATGGTCAAACTACTGTCAATTGCTCATTTCACATGCTAGCTCAAGATTATGCACAAAATCCTTCAAGCCAGGCTTCTGGAATACGTAAACGGAGAACTTTCAGATGTACTAGCTGGATTTAAGGCAGAGAAACCAGAGATCAAATTGCCAACATAACATATAGTGGATCATAGAAAAAGAAAGGAAATTAAAAAAAAAAATCTACTTCTGCTTCACTGACTACACTAAAGCCTTAGACTGTGTGGATCACAACAAACTGTGGAATATTCTTGAAGAGATGGTAATACCAGGCCACCTTACCTGCCTCCTGAGAAACCTGTATGTAGGACAAAAAGCAACAGTTAGAACTGGACATGGAACAGACTGGTTCAAAATTGGGAAAGGAGTACATCAAGGCTGTATACTGTCACCCTGCTTATTTGACTTATATGCTGAGTACATCATACAAAATGGCTGGATGACTCACAAGCTGGAATCAAGATTGCCAGGAGAAATATCAACAACCTCCGATATGCAGATGACATCCCCCAATGGCAGAAAGTGAAGAGGAACTAAAGAGCTCCTTGATGAAGGTGAATGAGAAGAGTGAAAGATCTGGCTTAAAACTCAATATTCAAAAAGTGAATATCATGGCTTCTGGTCTCATCACTTCATGGCATCGGGTCCCATCACTTCATAGAAAATAGATGCAGGAAAAGTGGATACAGTCTCAGATTTCATTTTCTTAGGCTTCAAAATCACTGTGGACAGTGACTCAGCAATGAAATTAAAAGATGCTTACTCCTTGGAAGAAAAGCTATGACAAACCTAGACAGCATATTCAAAAGCAGAGACATCAATCAGCTATCTGACAAAGGTCTGTCTAGTCAAAGCTACGGTTTTTCCAGTAGTCATGTACGGATGTGTGAACTGGACCGTAAAGGCTGAGCGCTAAAGAATTGATGCTTTTTAACTGTGGTGTTGGAAAAGACTCTTGAGAGTCCCTTGGACAGCAAGAAGATCCAACCAGTCCATCCTAAAGGAAATCAGCTCTGAATATTCATTGGAAGGTTTCATGCTGAAAGTAAAGCTCCAATACTTTGGTCACCTGACGCAAAGAGCTGACTTACTGGAAAAGATCCTGATGCTAGGAAAGATTGAAAGCAGAAGGAGAAGGGGCTGGCAGAGGATGAGATGGTTGGATGGCATCACGACTCAATGGNCTCTGAATATTCATTGGAAGGTCTCATGCTGAAAGTAAAGCTCCAATACTTTGGTCACCTGACGCAAAGAGCTGACTTACTGGAAAAGATCCTGATGCTAGGAAAGATTGAAAGCAGAAGGAGAAGGGGCTGGCAGAGGATGAGATGGTTGGATGGCATCACGACTCAATGGACACGAGTTTGAACAAACCAAGGGAGATTACGAAGGACAGGGAAGCCTGGCATGTTGCAGGTCATGGGGTCCCGAGAGTCAGACACAGCTTAGCAACTGAACAACAACAGTCAAGTCACAAAATAGAAAAATGTTGTGGGTGTTTACAACTTCTTTTAAAAAGGCATTATTTGCATTAAAAGTATGTCTTCTAATTTCCAAAATATGGGAAATTTGGGCTAAAAGATAATGGGGAAAAAAGGAAAGCACTGGAAGCAACTGGAAAAGTATGTATATAAATACCACAGTCTCTTTTGTTTTCAGCCATCTGAATATGTGGAAGAACACACACATTGTGTTTCCAGTTCTGACTTTGCCCAGATGCCTATGTGACTTTGGCCAAGTCAGTTTCCCTCCCTGGGTCTTCGAGTCGTCATCACCAAAATAAAACAAGAGAGTTAAAAAAGCCAGCACTTGTTACACCAGGGAGCCCACCTAAGCAGCAGAGAATGTCCCATCCAGCTCTAGCATTCTGTGACTATTGCCGCTAAGTCACTTCAGTTCAGTCTGGCTCTGTGCGACCGCAGAGATGGCAGCCCACCAGGCTCCCCGGTCCCTGGGATTCTCCAGGCAAGAACACTGAAGTGGGTTGCCATTTCCTTCTCCAATGCATGAAAGTGAGAAGTACTGTTGAAAAATACATTGACTGTGTTATTTTGTACAGATTAATTATATAGGGTGTTGCTTTTTTTCCCTCTCGCCTTTTTGTTTGTTAAAAGGATATTGGTAGGTAGTTTTGCTAAACGGTGCTTTATCTGCTTAAAATTTTTGGTGTGAAACGACTGACATTTCTAGTATCTATCAGTTAAATTTTGAAAGGCTCTGATGCTGGTTGACCTTTTAGTTGAATCAAAACCCTCCTCCGGTGGGTTTACCATGGGTGGTCGTTGTTCCTAAAAGGAGGCTGTGACTTAGCTCAGGAAGACCGTGGTAGAGAGCACAGTCATTTCAGAGCTGCAGCCAGTGAGACAGGAGACTGAATGGGGAAACAGAAGTGTGCTACATGGTTTTCAAGAGAGAAAAGGAGCTTGCTATAAGGGATTGTTGGTATGTGAAGATAAAACTATGCTGAAGCCCTCCAAATCCTGTGAATGCCAAAGACTCCCTTGCTATCCAAAACAACTCTCTGGAAAGGAAAGGTGACCTGAACTCTCCTGCTATCTTGGACAAGGCCCAGAGGGTGAGAAGAAAAACCCAACAGCTGAGTAAAAGGGATGACAGAGAGAATGCCCCCATGGCAGTCACTGTTAAAATACTCGGTTAGGACTTCTGGGACCGAAGGAGCAAACTCATGAAGGTGCCCCGTACAGAAGTGGAGAATTCCAGCCTAAAAGGTCCAGCCACAATTCTAAAACCTTAGAATAAAGTCAGCAGGTTTACCATGGGTGGAACCTTAGAATAACGCAGCTCCTTGGCTTGTTTACCACAACCCTTCCTTTAGACCTTCTACTTGAGGAACTCAGGTGGAACAAAGAATAAAAAATATCCTTTCTGAGTTTGCCTCACACCTAGCTTGAAAGTGGAACTGCTGACTGGTAAGGCTACGTGGCTGTCAGTGAGCTTTCGGAGTCCAAGCATGGGTCGCGTCTGCTTGTTCGCGTGGCAGTGCTGCACGTGTGTTCACACATACACGTGAACACATACACACCTGCCTCACTTACCCCTCCAGGTTAGTGTTTCTCAGTCTCAGAACCATCGAGGTCTTGGTCTAGATGAGTCTTTGCTGTGGGCCTGTCCTGTGCACTGTAGGATGGTTGGCAGCAGCCCTGTGCCCCTCCTCCCCTCCCTGCCGCCTTCCTTCCCCCACCAGATGTAGCAATAAGAACCAACAACGTCTCCAAGCAGTGCCAAGAGTCTCCTGGGAAACAAAATCTCCCTTGGCGAACATCACTGCTTGAAGCTGAGATGAGGACATTTAGCGAAGGGGAAGAGAAGACTGCGACCTTTCCCGCAGAAGAGACAGTGAGGAAAGATGCAGATATTCATTCTTTAAGCCATTCTGTTTACGGATATTACTCACAGATGCCTACAAGTGTTTTTAGGAAACTGGTCTTATTCTAAGCAAGCCGGTATTACAAATACCATTTTAAACTGTAACTTAGAACTGCTTTTCCAGAGAATGTCTTCTCGGATTCAGATGTCTGTCTTGAAGAATGCTCCTGACTCCTGACTCAGTCATCGGTTTTATCCCTTGTGGTACTGTAGCCTTCCCTGTGGAAGAGCATCAGGTGATGTTTTGCTTTTGTCCCCACAACTTTGCAAACTACTCTGAAACACTGTTGAAAACACATTTTAGCAGAATGATTTTTTTTTTTTTACTGTGATCCTCAAAGAATCCCCTTTGTCTAGTAGCTAGGAGAGCAATTCTCTTTATTCTGACTGTAACTGAGATAGACTCCTCTAGATCCATTTTACTATGTGGCTATGTAGACGCAAATTATTTTGCCACCAGCCCAGCTGTAACTTGCAGGCAACAATGATCTTACTGAATAACCTTATGACCAAATCTCATAAATTCAGAGTGACTAAGAAGTAATATATCTTAACCTGAAGCTTAAGGATACACCCTTACTTAGTGTTTACATCTTATCTTGACTTGTACTTTGCTCCTAAAGAATAGGAAACCATCAGAAATGGTGTGGTTGTGTGTGTGTGTGTGTGCGTGTGTGCGCGTTTGTAGCAGCACTCCAAGCCCCCTCCTTCTACAATTTATTTAAACCATCATTTACTGAACACTGATTATGGGCCAAGATTTGTGCCAATTTTAAGCAGATTTGTATTCTGAAAAAAAAAATCAGGTGTATATCTTTTAAAATTGTGTTGTAATTAACACTTTCTCCATTATTTTGATATGAGTGAAGATTACCACAAAATTACTGTTTTTTTCCAGCTATAAATTTTAGGACAGAAATCAAGAAAAAGGAGAGGGACTCTACAAAAGGTAGGCTGGATTTTTATAAAGCCAAACATCCAGGTTTATCAGATTACAATATGTGGGGAGTTGTTTTACTATTTGTAGATACGTAGGCAAAAAAAAAAAAAAAAAGCTCTTGGGCTAAATTTTTATTTTCAGCTGGCTGGATGGCAGGCCCAAGAACATTGCAGGTAAAATTCTTCAAACGTGTAATTTCAGAGAGTTTCTGGGGAAAAAATATATACTTTCTGGCCTATAAGTGAGTCATCATAGTTTTCTGAATTTGCTACAAATTTACAAGAAATACGTTAAATATAAGTAAATAGGGATCATATGAATACTGCTAATGCATTTAAGAGTCTTAGCTTTAATTCTTACTTGCTTTTAGATTCTATTTTCTGTGTTGGGTGCTGGGCCTGTAATCTGGTGTCGATTTACTTGGCTGCTTGGGAGTTATGTAAAATTATCCACCTGATACAGGCCAGGTGTTCACTACTCTTTATGCACCAGGGACTACACTGGAAGCTTTCCAGGGGTAGGTGGCTCTGACCTATAGCAAGCATGACAAAGACAGCATGTGGGCCTATTTCAAGTGCCCCTTAGGCCAGTTTTCTCCACAAACTCGTCAACTTCCTCCGGGCTCCCTGCCCACCCGCCCCGTCACCTCCCCTCTCCCCCGTCGTCTGGAAGCACTGTCTTGGCCCCACCTGCACTGAGAGGCAGAGCCCGCAGCAGCTCGGTGGCCTCCACGCCCTCCCGCCACCGGGCACCGTCATAGGCGCTGCCCTGCGTGCCACCTCCCCCATCTCTAGCTGGTCTGAGCAGTACAAGGACCCTGGAAGCTCGGAACATGCCTTTTTGAAGCTTTCCAGCCTCAGCCTATATGTTACAGAAAATTGTACCGTTGCCACCTTTAACAGTTATTTTTAAAACCTCTCTTGCTCCTCCTCGCCTTCTTTTCATGCTGTTTCTAATTCTTGTTTCTTGGTTATTGTTTTCTAAGGAGGGAGAAGAAACAGACTGAAAACCAATCAGAGGATATTAGAGACGGGAAGAGGATCCATTAGAGGAGAGTACAAGAGCAGGGTGATCAGTATTAGTTCTGGAACAAAGCTGCTGCCGCCAGACAGAAATTATTGTTTGGGGTGGGAATGCACAGAGCCACTGAGCGGCCAGAGTCTCGGCAACGTGTTCCCAGCCCTGGAGCCAGCATGCCCATCCTCCCATCACTCACGGCTCCAGTGCCTTCGTACAAAGGCTGCTCCGAAGTCAGTTGAGGAGTTACAGACAATTGTTATGGGTTGAAACACGCGGAANAGCAAAAGAGGTAAGATTTCAACATTTGTCATTTCTGTCTGTGACCTCAATTAATTTTTAGTTCCCTTTTCCTACCAGTGACAGTCTCTCTTCTTGTTTTTAGATTCCCAGTGACCTGCTACATTTCTGCTCTGATTTCACCCAATCAGGAAAGACCTAGAATCATCACTTGTATTCTAGCTGAAACCCCCAGCTCATTGGGATCCTGGGCAAATTCTTTTTTTTTTTTTCTTTTGTGAGCTCACATTCCTTGAAAATGTTCTTCCTAAGTGTGAGGTTTAGGTTTTAAGAGGAGTTCTTTCAGAGAAGATTTGCATTTCTCCTGTCGAGGACCTGGGAGACTATGAACTTGCTGCCACTTTTAAACTCAAAATTTGCCCTTTTTTTTTTTTTTTTTTATGGCTACAATGGTTACCTGGTAGGATTGAGCTTAGGCATTTTTCAAAAAATAATTTGTTTTGCGTGCGCTGGGTCTTCATAGTTTTTTAAAAAGCTGCACAGGCTTTGCTCTAGTTGCAAGGATTAGGGGTACTCTAGCTTCGGTGCATGGGTTGGTTTCTCATCGCAGTGATTCTCTCGTCGCAGAGCACAGGCTCTAGGGCACGTGGGCTTCAGGGGTTGCAGCATGTGGGCTCAGCAGTTTTGGTTCCAGAACTCTAGAGCACAGGCTCAATAGCTGTGGCGTGGGGGGCAAATTGCTCTGGGGGTGGCATGTGGGATCTTCCCGGACCAAGGATTGAACCCGTGTTCCCTGCACTGGCAGGCAGATTCTTAACCACTAGACCACCAGGGAAGCCCCTGGGCAAATTTTTCACCTGTCTGAAATTGGTTTCTCACTTATAACATGGAGATGATAGTACCTGCCTCCTAGGGTCGCCATGGAGATGCCGTAAGAAACTCTAAGTGAAGCTTTAGCACAATCCCAGAAACATAACAATGGCTCAGTTAATGTGAAAAGAAAATTGCCTTATTTACACTGACCTGGTAGTTCTTCCCAATGCATTTACTTCAAAGAGGTTCAAAAGGGAGGGGATATATGTATGCTGAGGTTTGACAGAAAACAACAAAAAGCAATTATCCTTCAATTAAAAAATAAATTAATTTAAAAAATGAAGACCAGATTCTTCAAAGGGAGGAAGGTTCCTATTTCAAAAAGTAATAAAGTAGACCAAATGGATATCAAAGTTGATCATTAAATGTTTTGTAGTGGCAAAGAAAAAAAATGCTATTTGTTCAACTGACGTGTACTGATAATGTCCTTGGTGTCTTGCTTTGCACTTGGGAACAAAGAGGAAAGACTGGCTCCCGGACCCGGGGAGGGGGGTCTCCCGCCTCTGTGATGAGGGCAGCGGTATGGGGGGTGTCCACAGGCAGTCTTTCCAGGGTTTAGAGGAGGGCATCTGGCACCACCTCGTGAGGGTGCCAAGGGCAGGCTTCTCAAAGGAGGGGCCACTGAGGCTGATACCGGTCAGATGGGGGCAGTCTTGCCAGAGGAAACTGGAGCAAAGGGACAGAAGTCAGACAGGCTCTGACAGAAGAGGACAAGTCGTTGGGTTCAGCTGTACCTTGGGTACGTGCAAGAGCAGGTGAGTTGCAAAGATAATCTAGAAAGATATGCAAGTAGCCAAATCCTCAGGAGAAAAAGCAAGTGGGTGGGGAAGGTGTGGGCTGCAGTTCTTCTCGCTCAGTAAATCTCAGCTGAGCTTTGCATATTGTAATCACCAGGAGCTTTTAAAAATACCCAAACCTAGGTCCCTAGACAATTACGTATAAATCAGTATGGAGGTACTGAAGCATCACTTTTTTAAAGCTTCCAAAGTGATTTTCGTTTGCAGCCAAAATTGAGAACTGCTCTACAGTCTAGCCCCTGAAACCACACCAACCCCAACTGGGCTGGAAACGTAACTTAAGAGAACTGGAGTGAAACTGAAAGCAATATCTGATCCTACCCCTCCCTGTATTTTCTCAATTAACTTATTTACTAACTTCTTATTAAGAAAAAGTTATTAACTTATTAACTTCTTATTGTGGTAAAATGCATATATTATAAAATTGGTCATCCTTACCATTTTGAGGTGTACAGTTCCGTGGCATTAAGCACACTCCCATTATTGTGCAACCATCTTCATCACCATCCATCTCCAGAAATTTTCATTATCTCCAAATGAAACTCTACATCCATGAAACACCAATTCCTTGCTACAGTGAGGCTGAGCTGGACCTTCAGAGAGGTTCACTGCTTGTTAGGGGTGCAGGAGTGGCCTTTGCTTTTGATCAGTCACTGGATACAAGAAGCTGCAGGAAGGGGCTATGACTGAGGGCGGAGATCGATCCCTTCAGCCCAAGCAGTTCTAAACAAGGCAGACAGCTGAAGGCTGCTGGCTACAAGGAGGTATGGGTGATATGTTGCACCATTCACCATATCCCAAAGAGGTCTCCTCCTGCTTGCTTTGGCCTCCTGGTGCTGGGGTGCCATGGGCACTTTACTATCACTGAGAAAGGAAGCAGCCTGTACTTGCCAGGCCCACCCCATCCCTTCCCTTCTTCGCCTTCCATTTTGCCAAGCCTGGTCCTGCTTTTCCTCACTCACAACCTGGTACATTTCTGTGGCCCTTCTGCTGAAGACTGCAGTTTAAGTCTTGGACCAGAGTTCCTGCCACTTCAAGCCTCTCGCTGCCTAAGACACAGTGAGCAGGAATGGAATGAGAAAGCGGTTGCCCAAATCCTGGAGAATGGGTGGATGGGGTGAAGGTATAGCAGAGGGGTGTTGGGATAAAATGCTTAGGCACAGAGAACCCCAGGCCAGAGGCGTGGATTCAGGTACTGAGGGTCAGATACCAAACCAAATAAGCAGGTTCACGATGAGAAAGTTAAGACCGAAAAGGATGACAGTTAAATTGTACTTGGCATTAGGGACATAAGCACTGACCTTAGTTTTTGCATGCTGAAGAAAAGGCAAAATGAGAAGATAAAATTACAAAGTCAGTATTTATGTCTAATTATTATGATGTGCAATAAGTCAGTCTACAATAAAATGTGTTGACACTTAAATGTGTTAAAATTAAAGTCTATCTCAAGTTGCATTTGATTAGAATAGCAAATGTTTATATACAAATGAAGGGCTTCATAAACTGTAAGATAACATGAAGATACCTATAACCTGGAGATCTGCTCACATCCTCAAACATCAGAGGGTACAGCCTGCCGTGCGTCCTCTTTTGGGCTGAAGGAAACTGCACATTTGGGTCCTTCCTGTGGGCCCCTTAGCTCTCACAGATGCACAGCCCATGTACTGAGTCCCTAATTCTAAACTCCGGGACTTGTTTCTCATAAAAATTTTTTCTTAGTAATCTTACCTGTGCATCGTAACTATATTTTGTGACTTTTCTCCTAGAAATAGTTTTTAGACAATTTGAATAGTTGGATTTATGAACATTTCAATTCTGAGTCCTTGGGTAATCCACTCCACTCCAGCTTTAACTGAAGCCCACTACCTTAGGGTCTTCCCAAGGTCTTTACATCATCTGAAGTTAGACTCCATCTGGAGGCTCAGTAGTTCTTTTTTATTATTTTGCTGAGAAGGCATGATTTATGTGAAAATTGTTTAATATAATCCAAACGGAGGAACAAAAGGTATTCTTCCTTTCCCTTTCAAGCCCTGTGGTACTAAAAGACAATTTCTTCCTACCCCCACCCCACCCATCCCATCCCCACTCTCACCCAAAACTAAATTACCCCTATCAGAGAGATTAGGAAAATACACTAGTGATTGAAAAACATTTTTCACTTGCAGAGTTTTTCCATTGGGGCCCTATTTAATTTCTGAGTGTCATTTCCATTTCTGGTTCTGACACTATCTATGGTCTCTATATCCTCAGAATAAGGGAGCATAACACTTCTCTGGGGAAATTTACTCAAAACAAACCTCCAAATGCAAATTCTCTGAAAAAAATAACAGGATTATGCACTCAAAGAAAAAAAAAGTTTTGATATTTCCTTTAGGCCAGCGTCTCTTTTCTCTTAGGGTAGTCATACGGGAATTGAATGCCTTCTTTGGCTGGATTACAGTCTTTATCCTCAACACCACGATTATCGCCATTAAGTTTTTAGCGTACGTTTTTATGATTCAATCTTGGAAATGGTTCTTAGAGTTTTCATGATCATTTCCTTAATTGTTTCCTTTTTTCGGGCTTTTACGAGGACATTACCTTTGTCTTTTCTTTTAACTGCCTGCAAATCAGGACTTAAATTTTATTATCAAGTAGCTGAGTGGAAAATCCCCCTCCCTGGACTAAGTGAGGCCACATAAGAAGCCTCTGAGGATGTGCTATTTCATCATAGAGCTAAGTCGCAGCTCAGGATCTGAGCCAGTTCTCCTCTTTGCCCACAAATTAGTATAACAGCTCATAAGGACTTTAGCAAAAATCACCCTGCCTTTCCACTGTTTCCTTAGTGTGGCCCAAATTACAAATCAAACCTCATCTCCTCTTGTCTATCAGTTCTTCACCCTTGGGCAGCTGTTCTGGGTAATCCCTTAGTTCTTACCATCAATCTCTAGCAGTTCTTGGGGCACTCTGAGCTAGCATGGACCACTACAAACACATTTCTCATAGGGATAACAGGCATTTCCCAAGAAACATGAAACTCCTTCACGGAGAACTGAACAGGTAAAACACTGCTGTGAGTTTTCACGTGTCCCAATCCATTTTTCTTCCATCATTCCGTCTTCCTTTCCTTCCATCAAGCAGAAGTTATTACACGGAGATAAATGATGTCATCCTCAGAAGAAACAATGCCCAATTCAGTTCAGTTCAGTTCAGTCGCTCAGTCGTGTCCGACTCTTTGTGACCCCATGAATCGCAGCATGCCAGGCCTCCCTGTCCATCACCAACT
>SJYA01010880.1:0-13236 GCA_006410615.1 Neotragus moschatus
TTTTAAATCTTAAATAAAAAACCTAACTTTAAACTTCAAAGAACTAGAAGAATAAACAACCCAAATTTATCAGGAGGATGGAAATAATAAAGATTAAAGCATAATTAAATGAAGTAGAGAATAGAAAACAGTAGATAATATAAACAAGTAGACACTTCTTTGGAAAGAAAATAAACTGATAAACCTGTAGCTAAACAAACCATTAAACTTAAAGGACTCAAATAAAATTATAAATTAAAGAGGAGAAATTACAACTGATACCACAGAAATACAAAGGCTCATAAGAGACTACTACAAACAATTACATACCGGCAAATTAGACAACCTAAAGTAAATGAATAAATTCCTAGAAACATACAACTTACCATGACTAAATCTTGAAGAAATAGAAAATTTGAACAGATTGATACTGAAAAAGGGCTTAGTAANACAACTGATACCACAGAAATACAAAGGCTCATAAGAGACTACTACAAACAATTACATACCGGCAAATTAGACAACCTAAAGTAAATGAATAAATTCCTAGAAACATACAACTTACCATGACTAAATCTTGAAGAAATAGAAAATTTGAACAGATTGATACTGAAAAAGGGCTTAGTAATAAAAAACATCCTAAAAAAGGACCTGATGGTTTCACTGGTGAATTACACTAGATATTTAAAGAATTGACATTAATTCTTCTCAAATGTCTCCAAAAAATTCAAGTGAACACTCCCAAGCTCATTTCAAAAGGGCATTGTTAGTCATATTCATCTACCAAAGCCAGATAAGGATGCTAGAAGAAAATTAAATTATAGGCCAAAATCCCTAATGAGCAACATGCAAAAATTCTCAACAAAATACTAGCAAACTGAATTCAACAGCACGTTACAAGGATCATAAACCANAAAAAGGGCTTAGTAATAAAAAACATCCTAAAAAAGGACCTGATGGTTTCACTGGTGAATTACACTAGACATTTAAAGAATTGACATTAATTCTTCTCAAATGTTTCCAAAAAATTAAAATGAACACTCCCAAGCTCATTTCAAAAGGGCATTATTAGTCATATTCATCTACCAAAGCCAGATAAGGATGCTAGAAGAAAATAA
The DNA here is from genome assembly GCA_006410615.1 of Neotragus moschatus. Lineage (NCBI taxonomy): Eukaryota > Metazoa > Chordata > Mammalia > Artiodactyla > Bovidae > Neotragus > Neotragus moschatus. The sequence continues at coordinate 1,098 of SJYA01010880.1, forward strand.
AATTATAGGCCAATATCCCTAATGAGTAACATGCAAAAATTCTCAACAAAATACTAGCAAACTGAATTCAACAGCACGTTACAAGGATCATAAACCATAATTAAGTGGGATTCATCCCTAAGATGTAAGAATGGTTCAACATATGCAAATCAATAAATGTGTTATGTTACATCAATAGAATAAAAGGTAAAAATCATGATCATCTTGATAGATGCAGAAAAACACTTTGACAAAATTCAACATGATTTTATGATATAAACTTAGAACAAATTAGATTTATAAGAAATCTACCTCAACATAATAAAGGCCATATATTGTGAGCCCGCAGCTAACATAGTTTAAAAGCTAAAATTTTGAAAGCTTTTCCTTTAAGACCAGTAACATAACAATTTTTTTCATTCTTACCACACCATTCTATATAATACTGGAATTTTAGCCAGAGCAATTAAGTAAGGAAAATAATTAAAAAGTATTTAAATCAGAAAGAAAGAAGCAAGACAGTACGTGTTTACAGATGATATAATCTTATATATAGAAAACCATAAAGATTCTACCAAAAAAAAAACCTGTTGGAACTAATAAATAAATTCAGTAAAGTTGCAAGATACAAAACCAACATACAAAAATCAGTCACATTTCAAAATATTAACAACGAACTATTTTAAAAAGACACAAACAATGCCTTTCACAATGGATCAAAACCAATAAAATACTTAGTAATAAATTTAACTAAGGACATGAAAGATTTATACACTGAAAACTGTAAAGCACTGTTGAAAGAAATTGAAGAAGATGCAAATAAATGGAAAGATACCCTTTGTTCATGGATTGGAAGAATCAATATTGCTAAAATGTCCATACTACTCAAAGTCATTTTTAGATTCAATGCAATCTTTATTAAGATTCCAATGACAATTTTTTAAAGAAATAGAAAAAAATATTTCAAAAATTCATATGGAACCAAAAAGACCTAGAACAGCCAAAGCAATCTTGAGAAAGAGAAATAAAGTTGGAGGCATCACATTTCCAGATTTCAATCTGTATACAAGCATATGGTAATCAAAACAATATGGTACTGGCATAAAAGCAGAAACATGGATCAATACAACAGGATAGAGAAATGAACCCACATGTACATGGTCAACTAATATTAGTATTTGATGAAGGGACTGAGAATATCCAATGGGAAAGAGAATCTTTTCAATAAATGGTGCTGGGAAATTTTGATATTCACATGCAGAAAAATAAAACTGGACTCCCATCTTAAGTTACTGAAAGCAGGGGAAATTGGTGAAGGTGGTCAAAGGATACAACCTTCTAGTTATAAGATGAATAAGTTCTAGATAGGTAATATCCACAATGGTGACTATAGTTAACAATAATGTGTACTTAAAATGGCACCCCACTCCAGTATTCTTGCCTGGAAAATCCCATGGATGGAAGAGCCTGGTAGGCTACAGTCCGTGGAGTCGCAAAGAGTTGGACACGACTGAGCAACTTCACCTCACCTTACGTTTAAAGTTCTTAAATGAGTAGATCTTAAGAAACTAATACATTGTAAATCAACTATATTTAAATTAAAAAAAATTTTTTTTAAGATTTCATGTCAGACACACACACAAATGGTAACTATTTGAGGTAATAAGTGTGTTAACTAACCTTATCATGATAATCATTTCTCAGTACAGACATACATCAAATCTTCATGTTATACACCCAAACCTATACAATACTGTATGTCAATTATATCACAATAAAGTCTGGGGGGAAAGTGCTCCAAAGGTTAAAAAAAGAGATATTTGGTCAGAATGCCAACTATGCACCCTGAACACAAAGAAATTCTACTAAAATGAAATATAAGGATTTAGGTAAAACATTACTTGTCTTTAAAGCTAACTGGAACAGGCTACCACCAATATTTTTAAAACCTCATACTTATAGATTAGTTGGGCAGATCCATCTTGAAAAATTTGTGTTTAGAATTGGAAACTGCTCATCAAGATTTCTGGGTTCTGTCTCCATCTCTTGAAGCTAGTTCTACTCAAGAGGAAAATTTAGAAGATTTTGTTCTTTAAATGTCACTTTCATGAGGTTATGGATAAGGTGCAATTTCAGGTTGAACATTTAACCTAGAATGGGAGATGAATGAGTTCAGAACTGTTTCTATTGAAAGAGCTACTGAAAACCTTGGATGTGGGAGCTGTAAAACATAACATCTATTACTGTATTAAATAGTCATAATTTTTCTCTTTAAAACAAAATTTTGTGTTTCTTTACAAAACAAGGAATCTATAAAAGATTAGTAAAATAGAAACAAAAGTTTATAAACATAAAAAGCAAGATTGCTAAGAGTCTGCACTCCAAATGCAGGGAGCCAAGATTTGATCCCCAATTAGGGAGCTAGATACCACATGTCTCAACTAATAATTTATGTTCCACAACTAAAGATTTATGTTAGAGAAATTGAATGGAAGTGGTCTTGCTCAGGCTTCAGAGCCAAGAGAGCAGAGTGGGCCTCTGACCTTGCTTCTGACCTGCCTGGATACTGCCCTGACTACATGCCTGCTTGTGAGTGTGCTGATTGTTACCAGTAATATGAACGGTAATATAAATAAGACACGGAGTAGGTACTGGAATTCTTGAGCCCCTGGTTGAGGTCTGGCCAACCACACCCAGGGCTTAACAAAATCCTGTGACTGGCAAGATAAGCAACACTGTAAAGAAGATTAATGTGAAACCAGAGCTGCAATTTGCTCACACATGATGATACCAGTTTGTGTCCTGGGATTATAAGTAGGAACTCCCCAAAAGTGCAATTTTGAAGTCTCACCCACGGAACAGAGACACTACCCAGGACCTTTTCCCAGTGGGGGCTGCAGCACGGGATTTCCCAGTGCCACTTGAGCCTGGATGTTAGTCGCCTCAATTAGGTTATATATGTGCTGGTACTCTCCTCCACTATTGCTGTTTCTTTTCTCTTAATGATTGTATATTGAAGGTAAGTTAGATAATTCTTCATTGAATATTGAAATTATTTATTTGTATATAATGCGTGGTTTCTTTTGTTCAGGAATCCTTCGAACCTGAAACAAAAGTTAAAATTTTGGCGAAACAATTCCATGTGCCACGAAGAAGATCAAAGATCTTGTGTGCCACAACTAAGACCTAGTGTGGCCACATGAATAAATAAATAAATAAAATATTTTTTGAAAGATGATAGATTGCATATACACTACTTCAAAAGTATAAGCTAAAAATTTGCCTGCAAACTTCCTTGTAATCAAACCAAAAAGGGCACAATAGTTTATATTACTCTCATTTTGGAAAGGCAGACTCAAACCAATTTCTTTGAAAAGAATAAAAGCCTTCTAGAAGAAATTTCTCACATCGAACATTGTCCAGAAAGCATTAAGTGATGTAATAAACAATACTCATATCTTTTTTTGTAAAACAAATTAAAAAGTGAATGCCATCTGTTTGTTTCTTGTAGAAAATTTTGCTAAAAGCTAAAAGAATACTATTAAAGCAAAATTTGGAGTGGATAAAGTATGCTGCATTCCAATAGCCTAATTTGAGCCAAGATTAGAACTTAGAGAAATAAATAGATCCTTCAAAAGTAAGTGGATGGTTTAACTCTTCATTTTAGAGATATCACACTTTTTCCTCTCTTCCCTCAGCATTTATAACAATAATATCTCCTACAAGACAATAATTCTCAGACAAATTGGACAAAGGCAATGGAAAGGCACTAACATATATTCTGAAAGACTGCCTCTCAAGGTCTAGGCCTCTCCAACCACTTGAGAATTTCTGGCTCAGGTAACTTCCCTATATACAGTTGCTCTCATCTTTATTTCTGATGGGGGCACAGAAGACTTCTTGAAATTATTTTCTTAGATGGGAGTCTTAGTACCAATTGCAAGAACATCATATAAAGAAGGTCTGATTTCTAGGAGAACATTGATAGTTCCACCAGGGTTCTCCCTAGAAAGCAGATTTCAGGAGCATATGTGAGCAAAGTAAGGAGTTACCTGATGAATATCATTGTATATTCACTCTGGCATTTTTTTTTCTTACCTGGAAAGGGGGAGGAGGGCGAGGGACACGGTGCACCCCACGGGCCACCGCCCCGACACCGACCATCTCTGGCATTTTTTAAAAAACTCCAATTCAGCCTCCAAAATCTCTCATTCTAGAAAAGGCAGAAATGGTACTGGCCTCGATGCTCTTCAAAGTGTAGAACTCCTGGCTTCAAAGAAAACCCCCAATAATGCTCCTGTAGAACCTGCAAGGATGATGCCATTTCTCTAAAGGAGTGAACTCCACTCTTTACATCTGTTCTACATCTCGAGCTGCGTGGGACAACAAAGGTAGATGATTTCTGTTGGACAAGACTTGACTAGGGAAGAAAGATATGAACCCAAGTGGTACTCCCTTTCAACCCAGGGAAATGATAACTAGGGAAAGCGGAAAAAAGACCTTCAGAACTTTCTATAGAAGCAGCAAAATGACATGAAGTCACTGCACCGAGAGACTTACTTTCCCCACTTGTATCCTTTGGATCAAATAGACGGCAGGCATCTAGAAATTATTGTTTAATAAACATGATGTCTATGACATTGAATGGGAATTAATTAAAGGAAGGCCACTTCTTTTGAGCTTGGAATATTAAACAAACCAACTGAATAAATAAAGGTATATTAAGGTATTTCCTTTGTCATCCACCCGGAAAGCATATGCATAGGACAATCTTCAGTGATCTTTTTTAAATGTGCTCAGCCCATTAAATTTATGATGTGGAAAAATGGAGGTAAAACAGCAGAGACTCAAGTCATGGTGATTGAATTTGACCATAATTTGAAAAATAGTTTAGGCCATGAAAACTACTATTTAGCTCAAGAGATCTGCCATCTTCCTACTAACTATTTCTCTCTTATTTTGCTTCTTTGTGCACAAAACTAAGAATCTAAGTTTCTTACTGTGGAGGAAGCAATCCTGAGCGGCACACAAGCACAGAGGTACTCAGCACACCAGGTGGAAATGGATGTCTGGTAGAGACACTTGCAGTATTTCACTCAACTCTCACTTCCACTGAACAACTCCATGTGACTTGGCCTCTTCAATACTTCATCTCTGTCAAGTCTCTTTTTTCAATGCACTAGCTCTGGCCTCAGCCACTGTCTTCGCTTCCCTGGCTACTCTAATTGCCTCCCAACTGATCTCCTGGTTTCCTCTCTAAGCTCTCTTTTTCACTTAATTCCCCATTGCTACTGCTACTGCTGCTAAGTCACTTCAGTCATGTCTGACTCTGTGCGACCCCATAGACGGCAGCCCACCAAGCTCCCCCATCCCTAGGATTCAAGGCAAGAACACTGGAGTGGGTTGCCATTTCCTTCTCCAATACATGAAAGTGAAAAGTGAAAGTGAAGTCTCTCAGTCATGTCCTACTCCTAGCGACCCCATGGACCACAAGCCCACCAGGCTCCTCGGTCCATGGGATTTTCCAGGCAAGAAAATGGCACTCCACTGGACTGGAGTGGAGTGCCATTGCCTTCTCCTGTATTCCAAATCTGAGCATGACATTTACCTGGTTAGAAACCTTCAATGGCTTTCCATTATGCTTAGGATTAAAGCACACACAAAAATAACAAACAATCAAAAGAGTCTCACGGTTAGGGGCCTATCTGAACCCTCTCCTTCCTGCTCTATCCTGGGCTTCCTTCGGGTTTTCAAACACATTCTACTTCCTTCCCCAAAGGGGTCACATGCCTTGTTGCTTCCACCTGCCAATTCCCTTTGCCTGAGTTACACATCCTCCAGGTCTCAGCTGAAATATGATTTCCTCCTTGACTCTGGTCTTCACAGACTTCCTACACAAATTAGAATTCTCTTAATCAATTTTCATAGTCTTTCTCCATCAGAACTCAGAGCACTTGAATTGCTTATTCAATTGTTTTCTCCAATAATCAAAAGCTTCATGAGAGAAGACACAAAGTCTTTTCTTCACATTTGTAACTACAAAATCTAACATAGTAACAAATATTATTATTTATATTTAAGAGATTAAAATAACTGAAGAATTGAAAGGTGAAATTATTTGTCTAGGGTCTTTCAGCTAGTAAGCAGAAGTGAACATCTAATCTTTATCCATTAAACTCAAACGTTTATATTTCTATTTCACTTGCCTCCTTTGTTTTATGGACAAAGGAATAGAGAAATGCAAGAAATGAGTATTGAATGTGTAGTATGTTCTAGATTTAGGATCCTTTCATTAATCCTCACTACCCCACGTAATATTCTGACCTGTCCCCATGACTAAATGTAAATCTCTTAAGATCGGAGACTGTATGTTCTTTTTTGTCTTCCTTCTGTATACTTAGCATGTAGCATTTGGTTCTAAATACAAGAGAAGAATTCTGTGCTAAGTGATTATGAGTATTTACTAGCTGAAGAGTGATAGTTTGCAAAACCAACTTTTGAAAGTGAGAGGTTGGGAGGCTCTGTCGGGGAGAAGCCTGATCTGGATGATAAGGTAGTTCACATCCAAAGACACACACATATACATCCTCTACATGGAAATATAGCAACAATAGATAAAGAGAAACTATAAGAACATAGTTGGGATAAAAATAAATGAGGCAATCCATTGCCCAGAAATTGATCATAAAGGCACACTGATGAGTGGGGCTGCTGGGCCTGGGACTGAAAGGTGGGAAGTAACAGTGGGTGCTCAACAGAAAACTGGCTCCTACAGAGTGACTCTGGCTAAAAATATTTGCTTGTAAAGTGAAGCTAAGAAAGAAATCAGTGACAGGGATATGAATTCACCCAAGATGAAGCTAATCATATAGAAGAGTGTACGGTCAGGCTACTCAAGGTGGCTGTTCTCCTGCTCTCTGCACATCACATGCCTGACCAGGACCTGCTTCCCTGACACCCTGCTTACACGGCTGACCTTCCTAAATACTTGCCCCAGGCCTCAGCTAGTGATTGTTCTTATCAAAGTGCAGTGAGGAGCTTGCCCCTCTGCTGGCTTCCCTGGTAACCAATGAATCACTCTGATGTCAGCACCCCTATAACTGTCATTTTATAGTCCTCCCCTGGAGTGAAAACTGCTGCACCCTTGTCTTGCCCTCCATCCAGTGCACACAGTGGGTTGTTTTTCCAGCACTTGCTTCTGACATGTAAGCTCCCTCATCCATTAAACCACTGGTGTCTTTATTGCTGACACATTAGCTATTTCTTTGGTCTTAAAGATGAGCCAGTACAGACCCAGGAGGCTGCAGCCCACCCAATAGTCTGATAAAATATTAATAGACATATGTTTAGAAACTCAAAGAGATAGGAAATAAGAAAAAAACTAAGATATGAGATATAGAGGGTAAGAATAAGAAATAATACGACAAACTAATCTTTAACCTTAAAGATTAAAAGTAATGCATATGAAATGAAAATGTAATAGATTGCACTTATGCTAGACAAGAAATAGTTGAGAGATTTAGAAAATTACCTAATGGTTTAAGTGCTTAATGGTTTAAGGAATTTAGTGAATTCATCCAGAAAACAGAAGCACTGAAATCAAGACCATGAGAGAGAAATCCACTATCGTAAGAAATTTTGACACAGCTCAGTAAGACAGTGATAGATTAGGCAAAGAAAAAAGTAAGAAGGTCTAAAAGTCCGAATAAGAAAGCTAACAAGCTGAGTTAATAGATGCATTTATAGAATCAACCACATTTTAGGGCACAAAATATATTGACAAATCTTAAAAGTTCAGCATTAAACAGCCCATATTATCTAATAATAAATTGATTAAATTACAATCAAATAAAAATATTATTTTAAACATTCACATTAGAAATTTAAAATCCAAATCTTAGCTTACTCTTGATGTAAAGAGAAACCACAATTATTTAGAATAATCACAATTATTTAGAATAAGATGTTAATAAAATTAATTCACATAAAATTTATCAGCAGCAGCAAAATGGTACTTGTATTAAATCTTTAAATAAGAAAAGTTGAAAATAAATACACAAACTAAACACCTAGAAAAAATGAAACTAAGATAAGCCTATAAAATGTAGAAGACAGAAAAAATAAAGATGAGAGTGAATATTTTAAAATAAAATATTTTTTAAAGTATTAAGAAAATCTATTCTTTGGAAAAATCTAATAAAATACACAAATCTCTAGAAAACCAATAAATAAAATAGTGGGAATATGCACAAATAAATATTATCAGAAAAAAAGGGAACATAATTACGGAAACAGTAGAAAGTTTTAAAACTCATAAGTAAATAATAAATACAACATAGATTCAAATTCATTCTTTAAAATAGTATCCTATAAAAATATCATTTATTAAAATAGTCTCAGACTTCCCTGGTGGTTCACTGGTTAAGACTCCATGCATCCAGTTCAAGGGGCATGGCTTTGATCCTTGATCAGGGAACTAAGATCCCATCTGTTGTTCAGCACAGCCAAAAAATAAATGAACAAATAAACTAGTCTCAGGGAATAACAGAAAATCTGAAAAAATCAATAACCATTAAAGAAATTGCCTAAGTAGTCAATTCTTCCGTTACTAAGAGTGATGGTGGGGTAGAAAGACAGAAGGAAATTGTTTTGGAAGTAAGATGCAATGAACCTACAGGAATGAATCTATAGATAACTTGCATTTTGTAAAGACTGTTTCAGAGAACTGAATTTGAAATAAAGTTGTTCAATCCTTCCAGAAGGCTAGTTGGACCCAAAATGAAAAGGGACAGTACAATTACAGCCTAAGAATTGTGAGTATTATGAATAGAGATGCAAAAGTCAGCAGAATTTAGCAGAATTTTCAATAAGACCAAGTTTAGTTCCAGGATATAAGAATGGATGAATATCAGAAAACCTACTAATATTTTATGTGATATGAGCAGATAAAAGGAAAAATTTTGTATCATGCAAAAATTTGATAGATTTCAGCATTTACTCATTCAAGACGGAAATTCTTGCTTGATAAGCTAGGCCTAAAGGGTAACTTCTTTAACCTAAAAGGAATTTCTGTTAAAAACTTGCATCAGACAGCATACTCAGTTGTAAACGGTAATTCCATCACAATTAAATAAGGAATAAGATAGATTTAATTGCCATTTGCTTTTCAGTCTAATGCTGAGGATACCATCCAAGGCAACTAACCAAGACAAAAGAGGAAAACCTTAGGAAGTAGAAAGATTGAATCAAAACACTACCCTCCTTTTCAGTTTCCTTCTGTTCATCCAACCCTATCCATAGTAGATTTTCTGATATTCGTGCTTGAACTAAACTCTACTTGGCCATAATGAAAATTCTGCTAAGTTGAACTAACTTCTGCATCTCTATTCATAATATTCATAATTCTTAGACTATAATTGCATTGTCCCTTTTCATTTGGGGTCCAGCTAACTTTCTAGATGGAAGGCTAACTTTCTTTCATTTTCAACTTTCTTCACATGTACTGTTACTTCTTCTAGGGAATCAAGTCCCCGCTACATTCTGTTCTGAATCAAAGACACCCTCTCCTCTACAGTGTCACACAGAGAGAAAAGTGGTTAACTTGCCATTCCATGGGTTGGGGAAGAAGAGAAGTCAGATAGGTTTTCATTCTGATTTATAAGTTTGATTTTTCTATAAGCAGCTGAAAATTCCAGATAACCTCTGACAGGGTGGAAATTAACTTTATCCTGAAATCCTTCATCAAATTACAAATGAGATTTTTTTTTTCTCAGTTATATAACTTTGTCATGACTGTCATTTGTCCTTTATCTGGGCTCAATTACAAGGCAAACCTTGGCAAAGAAGACCTCCATGATAATCACCTTAACCCAATTCTTATGAGTTTTTCCTGTCTAGGAAACAAGGGTGGGTGTGTGTGTGTGTGTGTGTGTGTTAGTAGCTCAGTCATGTCTGATTCTTTGTAACTCCATGGATTTTAGCCTGCCAGGCTCCTTTGTCTATGGAATTCTCCAGGCAAGAATATGGGAGTGGGTTGCCTTTTCCTTCCCCAGGGAATCTTCCTGACCCAGGGATCGAACCTGGATCTTCCACATTGCAGGCATATTCTTTACCATCTGAGCCACCAGGGGACCTTTGTATCAACATCTGTCCTTAAAAAGTATAGTTTTTCTTTGACTCAGNAGGCTCCTCTGTCTATGGAATTCTCCAGGCAAGAATATGGGAGTGGGTTGCCTTTTCCTTCCCCAGGGAATCTTCCTGACCCAGGGATCGAACCTGGATCTTCCACATTGCAGGCATATTCTTTACCATCTGAGCCACCAGGGGACCTTTGTATCAACATCTGTCCTTAAAAAGTATAGTTTTTCTTTGACTCAGCAATCATACTGTTAGGAATTTACTCTAGGGAAATTATCAGATGTAATACAAGGATATTTGTCCCAGCATTATCTATAATAGAAAGTATTTTCAATTAATATAAATTTACAATATAGAAATCAGTAAATTATAGGCCATTAATCTCATAAAATGGTTTTTCAGTCAATAAAGGAAAAATGATGCTGTAGGAAAATATTTATCAACATGAGAAAAATATTCTTGATATCTTGCTAAGTGAAAAAGCAGGTTGTACAATTTTGTTTGATACATGGTATTATTATTTACATAGTCACCTGAGTGGGAAATTATTGAGAGGATCTATAACCAAAATTGTGCTTATCTCAGAATAGTATGATCACAATTATTTCTGTTTTATTTATTTGTTGTTTTTCATTGTGTTTTTTCATGTGTTCCAAATAAGAAAGAAAAAAATTAGCCCCTGATAGCTGTCAGTTGGGACTTGCTGCTGCTGCTGCTAAGTCGCTTTAGTCATGTCCGACTCTGTGCGACCCCATAGACGGCAGCCCACCAGGCTCCCCCGTCCCTGGGATTCTCCAGGCAAGAACACTGGAGTGGGTTGCCATTTCCTTCTCCAATGCATGAAAGTGAAAAGTGAAAGTGAAGTCACTCAGTCGTGTCCGACTCTTAGCAACCTCGTAGACTGCAGCCTACCAAGATCCTCCGTCCATGGGATTTTCCAGGCAAGAGTACTGGAGTGGGGTGCCATTGCCTTCTCTCAGTTGGGAGCTAGACTGCCTCTAATAGCCAGATCTTAGTGTTCTACTGAGGAACATAAACCATTTCACACCTTCGTCTGTGACCATGATACAGCAAGACAAACACAAGACTAGTCTCTAAACATGCCTGAGTGAAGACAAAAACAAAAACACTGCAAACCACAAACAGCCAAACACAAGGGACTGCGACTTCTTTGCCATTTATAACATTAGCCCCCTCTGCTCCTTCCTAGATAAAAGCTATTAAGAACCCCCATCAAAAATGTTCCCTTCTTCCACTTCTTAACAGCATCAATCCACAGCAAACCTACAAAGTCCTTGTACCTTGCCACAAATCACCTAGCACAGCTTAATTTCATAATGAGCGCTGAAGCACAACCCTGGGGTGCTTCCCAGAGACTTCTGTGGCCATGAGCGGATCAGTCTGTTTTCCTACAGTTCTGTTTCTGCTGGCCTTCGGCCAAAGGTGGTCATTGACAAAGATGTATGCACAGAGTATGTATCCTTTTGTAATTAAAATTATACATATTTAAAAATCAAAATTAAATAATCTCCAAGTGACTTTTGACCTCTTACAAAGAGGTATACCCTCAATTTCCCCTGGGTTCTTGAGTTTACAACCACCCAGCCCTCTGGCCCAGCACAGGAGGTATCCATAAGTATTATCATAGGAGCTCCATAGGTATCATCACCCAGGCTTGGAGTTGGTTCTCTCCCTCTGTGGTCACAGAGATCATCATTCTTGCCCTACCTGCCTCATGACAACAGTGTAAAGAGGTAACACTGTTTGGAAGTTATAAGCAAACTTGAAAGTAGGTAAAGAGATAACCATTTAATCAATAAAGATTTGTCAAGTGACTTCAGCATATATATAATGTTTTAAGTCCTGTCAAAGAGCTCCAACTGAAAAGGAACTGAATCCTATGTCTGTCTCTAAGAAAACAGGGAAATAACAGAATGGCATTGTGGGAAAACTAACAAGATGGCACCACTTAGGCCCTCTGGCCCCCTGTTGTAAACAATGACTTTGCAAGGTTATGTAACAG
>SJYA01010882.1:0-13215 GCA_006410615.1 Neotragus moschatus
GGGGGGTACACAGTAGGGTGTATAGGTGGAGTGTGCACAGTAGGGCATGTAGGTGTCTGTCAGGCTGTACACAGTAGGGCCTGTAGGTGGAGTGTGCACAGTAGGGAGTGTGGGTGTCTATCAGGGTGTGCATGGCGACAGCGTGGGTGGTGGGAATGGCTGACAAGTCTCTGCAGTAGTAAAAACTTTTAAAAATCAATCTACCAAATCTCTTAAAAATTTAAAAATATATCCTTTCACCTATCATGTCTGTTCCCGGAAATTATCTTAAAAAATTTTCTGCTAGACAGCTTAAGAAATTAATTGTGACACTGCTTAGCATGGAAAAAAACCTGAAAGTTAATATCTATCAGTAGCAGAGTGGCTGAATAAATATGTCCAACTACATGATGGCACACTGAATAGCCACTACAAAGAATAAATTAACTGAGGAGTAAGTATCCAATAGCTGCAAGGACACAGTTGATTCAGGGATTCCCGTGAGATGTTGCTGAGCAAAAGGAACAAATAAATCCCACGAACAAACGAGCTATAGTGAAGCATGAATCCTATCACCGCATTTTTGTGAGAGGACAATGAAGCACTGGGCCTGTGTGTGTCTACATGTTTGTGCACATGCTTGTGTGTGGAAGTACATGGAGGAAATATGGAGGAACTGTAGAAACATGGAGAGGAGTATCACCCCTATTGTTCCCATGGGTTTGCTGGTGTGAGTATCGAGGAGAGTGACATGCAATTTAGGACAGAGGAGAATGGGAGAAGGGGAAGGACTCCTAAAAGAAAAAGAAAAAAGTGCTTTCAAAAACCATATTTATGAATCACATATACACTTAAATAAAATTATATATGTGAGGATATAAAAGAAATTTAAAATTAAGATTTTGTTTTTTAATAAAGCACTTAGTAATAAGTCATATTTAAAATGAAAGGTTAAGAATAGATACAAATTTTAAACTTCTGTTTTATTGAATCAAAACCAGGTGTTCGCAACCAGGCATGATATGCTACATGAGAAAAGATGATGGGCTTGTGAAAAAAACAGGACTCGAGCAACAAATGCTGAAGCTGAAAAAGTAAAGGGGGAGGGAGAGTGGCCCAGGGTAGAGCTGAGTCTGCAGAGACATGCCCAGGAGAGCAGGTGAACGGGCAAGCACACTGTGACCTGGGTGAGTGCAGCCCCTGCTGGGACAAGAAGCTTCCGAAGAAGACCGAGGCCACTGCGGCAGACAGGCAGGCCTAGGCTGGTGCAGCAGGGGACCCGGGACCAATGAGGCTAGACACTAAAATACCTGCTTAGGAAGAATGTGCAAGGGAAACAAACCTTCCAAAATTTTTCCATTGTTAGCTGAGAGGAGTTTCTTGAGATAAGTTAAGTAGCTTTTTAATCTACACTGACAAGTAACGGATATTGAAGACTGGCAGGGTTTTTATGTTCTTCTCAACCCAGGGATCGAAGCTGGGTCTCCCGTATCGCAGGCAGACGCTTTACCACCTGAGCCACCAGGGACGCTCAACAAGTAACGGATATTGAAGACTGGCAGGGTTTTATGTAGGTGTCATAGAGATACCTACTCCCTCACTGAGGAAATTTTAGAAACACTCTGTATTTTGGAGTATTCACATAGGTCAAATTTTATGTAATCACTCCTATCTAAATTAAAAAAAGATTCAGTGCTCACATCTTGCTACTGAAAATAAGAGTGTAAGCAAATCAATTACCAGAACATACATAAAAGTAAAAATAGAGCATCCCTTTGGAGGAAGAAAGCAGCGTCCCAAGAAAACAGGATACACAGCAAGTCATGTGTGTGTTTAGGGCGTGGGGTGGGGCTCAGTGGCAAAGAACACGCCTGTCAACGCAGGAGACACAGGTTTGACCTCTGGGTCGGGGAGATCCCCTGGAGGAGGGAACAGCAATCCATTCCAGTATTCTTGCCTGGGAAACCCCACGGACAGGGGAGCCCGGCAGGCTGCAGTCCATGGGGTCGCAAAGAGTCAGACACGACTGAGTGAGTGGGCAGGCACACACACACACATGCTGCAAGGAAGAACAGGTCTAGTTCCCGAGGCTCTTCCTGGACGAGGTACCTTTAGACGAGCCAAAGGAGCAGCCAGGAATCAGCATGAGCGCCGTGAGTCAGGCTTCCTGCTCACTTTCCACCTGGGCATGAAAACTGGCAAATGGATACGAACCACGGAGGGGGACGGCAGGACCAGCTTTGTGGCCTTGGCAGCACTTTGACACTTAGAGTCCTTTGCCCAGAGCTTATCACATACTGCTGACCGTTGAACAGCGTGGGTCTGCACTGTGTGGGTTCACTTACAAGCGGGTTTTTTCTGATAACACTGGAAAATTTGCCTGAGATTTGCCACAAACTGAAAGAACTCAGATGAAACACACAGCCTAGAAATATCAAAAGAAATAAGAAAAAGCTAGGTGTGTTGTGAACGCATGGCATTTATGTAGATTCTATCCTGTTTCACCATTTGCCACAGCAGGATACACACAAATCTTTTACTAGGAGTTAAAATTTATCCAAACGTGCACACATGCACACTCACCCCCTCCATTTGCAGTGGAGAGAAATGTAAACAGATGTGAAGCTGCAGGGTTCAATCATAACCACATAAATGAGCGTGCTTACTGTACATACACAAGTACACATACTATACCCGGGAAGACTTGTGTAGCCGCCCCCTGCTGCTGTGGCAAGGTGACGAGGGCTGCAGCCAGCTGCCAAAGCCGCTGACCTTAATCGTCTCCCCATGAGGAGCTGTCTCTCCAGTAAACTGTGTATCACTATGATAGGTTCCCACTCCAGTGTTCTTGCCTGGAGAATCCCAGGGACGGGGGAGGGCTGCCGTCTACGGGGTCGCACAGGGTCGGACATGACTGACGGGACTTAGCAGCAGCAGCGTGACAGGCTCTCTTTCATGGTTCTGGTGTATTTTTCATTGTGTTTAAAATAATAAACCTTGATTAACACCAAGGGGCCCATAAAAAGTACCACTAGTGATCCTGGAAGTGCTCCAAGAAGCAGAGAAAAGCCATTACAAGCAAAAGCTGAACTGCTTGACGTGTGGAAACCGGGGTCTGCAACTGCACCCGCCCACCATTCCAACATAAATGAATTCAGTGTAAGAACCGTCTCTAAAAGAGAAAAGGAAATCCATGAGGTCGTTGCTGCAGCTACGCCAACAGGCGCAGAAACGTTGCACTGAGACACCTTTTTATCTTATGTTACAAATCCAGTTTTTATGTGGGTGCAATAGACTCTAGTAAGGTTTGAGAAAAAGCAAAGCCATACGACAGCTTAAAGCAGAAAGAAGGTGAAGGACCTAAAATTGGAGAACTAAATGCCAGCCAAGCTTGCTCTGATAATTTCAGAAAGAGGTTGGGCTTAAGTAACATCAAGATAACAGGAGAAGCAGCTTCTGCTGGCCAAGAGGCAATAGCCAAGTCCCAGACGCCATTAAGAAAATCATTGACAAGAAAGAATATTTGCCTATGCAGATGAAACTACCCTATTCTGGGAAAAATTGCAACCAAGGACATTTATTAGTAAGGAAGAGAAGTGAGCACCAGGATTTAAGGCAGGAGGGACAGACAAGCTCTACTCTTCCGAGCGCAGGCACTGGAGTTCATGATCAGGTCTGCCCTCCTCTACAGAACTGCCAACCCCCAGCCTAGAAGGGGAATGGACAAACAAGCCGACAACCTTTGGCTGTGCAAAAAGAAGGCCTGGATCACGACAACTCTTTCTCTGTTTTTGGTCCCTGACATCGGGAAGTCCTGTGCCACTCAGGGACTGTCTTTCACAGTTCTTTTGATACTGGACAATGCCCCTGGCCACCCAAGAACCCCGCGAGCTCAGCTCCATGGCAGACCACCAAGTGGTGTTGCTGGCCTCGAGCACAACATGTCTATTTCAGACCTCTAGATCAGGGGATCATTAGGACTTTTAAAGGCTCACTACACACAGTACTAACTGTTGATGCTGTGGAAGAGAATGCCTAGAGTGAGGACAGTATGAAAGTCTGGCAGATTATACTACTGAAGATGCTATTTCTTATGGAAGAAGCCACGAAAGCCATCAAGCCTGAAACAGTAAACTCCTGCTGGAGAAAACTGTTCCAGGTGTCGTACATGACTTCAGAGAACTTACAATAGGGCCGATCTGGGAAGTCAGGAAGTAACAGGTGGGGGAAAGGGGCTGTGAAGGGTCTCGAGACACGGATCTTGGAGACTTTCAAGAGCTGATGGACACCACATCAGAGGGCTAGCAAAAGATGGTTTGATGCAGATGAGAGCTCTTGAATCAGTGCCAGCCAACGAGGAAAAAGACGCAGGAGCAGTGCCAAAGGCAAGCTGACATCAGACAGTCTGGCAGAGGGTTCTGCTTATTCAAATGAGAGAGGAAGCAGCAGCTGCTCAGTCGCATCCGACCTCTGAGACCCCAAGGACTGCCGCCCGCCCGGCTCCTCTGTCCATGGGACTCTCCAGGCAACGACCCTGGAGTGGGCTGCCACGCCCTTCCCCAGGGGATCTTCGCGACCCAGGGCTCAAGCCTGAGCCTCTGACATCTCCTGCACTGGCAGGCAGATTCCTGAGCTGCCTGGGAAGCCCCTGCTTACTCAAGACTGCTTGCAAACTTCTTTTTCAACACGGACCTTGTACGATACAGGGACTGAAAGCAAAGCACATGGAAGGAGGACTGGGATCCTGTACACACATTTTTAGAGAAATGAAAAAGCAAAAAGTCAGACAGGAGTTATGACGTATCTCCATGAAGGGACATGGAGGGTGCTGCCTCTCTTGCCTCCCTTCCCCCCTCCACTCCTGCCGCCCCTGGGGCAGCAGGAACACCCCACCCTCTTCCCCCTCCTTCTCCTCAGCCTGCGCAACATGAAGACAGGAGGAAGGCCTCTGTGATGCCCCACCTCCACTTGGTGAAGAGTCAGCGACCTTCACGCCGTTCACTTAACAAACTCGCCTGCTGTGTGCGCGCGTGTCCCCGTGTGAAAGCCTAGTCACTGTGAGAGGTCGTCACCAACATCGCCCAAGTGCTCACCGCATGGAGCGCTGTGTGCAAGCCTCGTGAAGAAGTGGACAGGCTGTCCTCGCACAGGCCAAGACTAGCCACATGTTGTGCAAAGTTAGTAGCGTGCAGTGTCCTTACTGTTGTATAACTTGGCTTTCAAACAATCACACTACTGTAGAGCACACCCCGCTCTCTCTTCTTGTAATTGTAGAAACTATCAGTCTTCATCACATGTAAGTGGTTTTTAAAAAATGCACCAATGTTTCTAATATTTATTATAAATATGGCTGTAATACTATATGCCAAAAAATTTTACAGTTCTTCATTCATCAGCATATCGGCTAAGCTACCATAAAGCAGTCATACTGCTGCTGATTTTCATCAATGCATGAATCATTATATCTGTACATGTGAGTTTCTTTTTCCTATTGATTTTTAACTTTTTATGTTAGTATTACATATAACATTTACAGAGTTTTGTATCACATAAGACAACACTGACATGGGTACTGACAGACAATTCATCTTGTAAACAGATGATGTAAATTTTTGGTATATCAGTATATTTTCATTTCCTTACACTTTGCTTAATATTTTTTCTAGTTTACTTTATAGGAATACAGTAGGTAACATATATAACTTACAAAACACGTGTTAATCAACTCTTTATGTTATCAGTAAGGCTTCCAGGCAGCTCTGGGCTCTTAGTAAAGTTTGCGGGGGGTCAAAACTCATATATATTTTTGACTTTGGCAAGGAGGGTTGGTGCCTCAGACCCTCGCATTATTCGAGGGTTCATGGTACGTCTTCCTGTAACTGCAATTGCTTTTCCACATGTGATCTCTCTGCTCCTAGACGGAAAGTTCTTTAAAGGCAGGAGATAAGTTACTTCATCACTACGCTCTTAAGAGCCACAGCACAATGCCACTTGCATAATAGTTAATTATTGCATGAAACATTGCCTACCTTACTATATTGCTATTTACTGGAAGCCTCTATACATGAAAAACAGAATTCCAAAAGTGACTGTCATAAACATAAGTAATGGAAAGAGGAGTGAAGGCCAAAAACTGATGCGTTATGAATTTATTCTATTTTACAACCCTGAGTTATTTGGAAACCCTAGAAAATAGGGTTTCTATTTTGTGAAACCCTGAGCTTCCAAGAATGTATAGTAAAATCAATATTCAGAAATATAAATCTATGTGTATATGAGAAAAACAGGCTTATTGTTTCCATTTCAAATCAGCAGAATAACAGTGTTTGGAAGAGATAGGAAAAAAAAAGAAGAAGAGAGAAAAACTTTAAAGGTAAAACTCTGTCACTGGAAAAAGCATTTTCTGAATGAGAATAAACATTTTCACAAATTACAGGAATGACAGGAAGTAGCCTCATGTGTTTGCAAGAGGCCAAGCATTTGTTCTTTTTCTCTTTAATGTGCATCAGTTCTTCTATTGGACTCTAAAGCTGTAACTTTTGATTTCTTAATAATATTTCATAGTTATTTAATTATAACTGTATATGAATTGCAATAAAAACACTTACTTTGAGAGCCAGAACTCGGCTGTACTTGTGCAGACGATTGCTGGGGTCTTGATGATGGTTTTGGAGGCAGTTTAGCCTGGGAAGAGGAGGAAAAATGCACATGACTTTAAAACTCTGCTTTTACTCAGGAGCACATGACGCTTCCCCGCCCCCACCAGCGCATGTACATGCAAACGCTATCCCCTGCACACACGCTGCTCTGGGCCACCCCTGGCTGAACTGGACAACAGGCAGGTGACCGCAGGGGCCACGCTTCTGCAGCCAGAAGCATGCCTCCTCCCGGCCCCGCCACCGCACAGGAGGAGCCCGTGATGGGCCGAGCGGAGCTATGAACCCAGCGCAGAAGGCTCGCCGCACATCAAGGCGCCAGGCCGGCAGCAGTTATTAGTATTATTAATTATTATAAAGGTCTATCCTCGCAGAAAAGCAATGATAGAAAACTGCATTTCTTTCTGAAACCTGTACAGATGATTGTCAAGGTTCTGTGACACTTTTCACAAGAACTGTATGCAAATGAAATTACAAGGGAGGTTTAGTAGGGTGTTTAGAACTGGATAGGAAGGATGTGTGTGTTAGGCACTCAGTCCCCTCCGACTCTTTGTGACCCAGTGGACTATGGCCCACCAGGCTCCTCCGTCCAAGGAAATGTCCAGGTGAGAATACTGGAGGGGTAGCCAGGCCCTCCTCCAGGGGGGTCTTCCCTGGCTCAGTATGGAACCCAGGTCCACTGCACTGCAGGCAGATTATGGACTGAGCTGCCTGGGAAGCTCAATATCAAAGACAGAGTAGTCTATATCTAGAAAGTCTCTGCAGCTACCAAGAAAAATAGGGAAAGCTAGCATCACCGAAGCCTTCTTCTGCTCCCGGGCAGCTCTTCTGGCATTGACTCGCTGTCCTTCGCTTTCATACTTCTCAGTAAAGGAATCAAGAATTTCATAAAGGTCTTCTGCTTGAGCAGGCCATGTGATATCGCCAAATAAAATGTCATAAGCTCGAACGTCTTGACAATAAAATCTAACAGGAAACATATGAGAACATTTACTTTGCAGACATCGATCTTTTCTAGAGGTAAGCGCAGGACACACACCCATGCGTGTGTGTGCCTCACTCACCTATGGTACTTTACACAAACCACTCTTCAAACACTGACTACCCATGTTAAGGCCCAACATTCATCCCTCTAGGCTCACCTCTAGAGGCAACTGCCAGTGGTCTGATATTTATGTCCTTTTCCCAATAATATAAAAGCACTTCACATACACATAGATTTATACATAAAAACATATATATATAACATTTATATATAAACATATATATTCATATATATTAAACACTTATGCACATGTACCTACAAGCACATACGTTTTTTATAGGCTTTTGCTTTATAAGTTTCTTATAAAAATGGTGCCAACCTATAGTTCCCTAAAATGTTTATTGGTAACAAAATCATGTAAGGATTTGCCTTACATGTTTGGAAGCCCTGCAGTTGATTAAAAAGTATATTTGTTTTAGTTTATCCAGGAATTAGGTGAACTTTAGTGGGAAAATCTTCCAAAGGCCTAGAATCACACATTTCTAAAAGCATTCTTAACTTAAATTTCTCAAATTAATAAAACCAGAAGTAAAAAACATTTCTCTTGACTTGACAAGTTAGAGAGTTCTGCACGCTTTACTTTCCCCCATCCCTCCCATTTTCTGGTTGCTGAGGTCCACACTGAGCATGACTGAGTGGTCGTGGGGTTCCAGGTGGAAGAGCACCGTGCACGTGGCCCCTGACCCTGTCAGGTGTGAGCAGCAGGCGCTTGTCCACCACCGGCAGGCCCAGGCCTGTCAGGGTCACTGCTGTGGGATCCTGCCAGTTTCCGCAAGTAGTCCTCTCAGTCCTAGCTTTTTACCTTTTTCTGGGCAATTAGACATATTTTAGTGGAAATTTGGAAGCACAGTTTTGGGAACTATTAGCTAGATGCCAAGTTAAAGAGGAAGTTCCTTGTTCCCTGTTAGAATACTTCCGAATCTTGTATTTTTTTTAGATCAAAATTGGTCTGTGAGTTATGGAAGAAAGACAAAGGCTCAGTGTAACAATAGGGAACCTCTTATAATGATGAACACTGCGCTTTTATTATGTTGGTACAAAAGTAACTGTGGTTTCAGACCATGAGTTTTAAATCATTATAACTAGGTTCAAAAACATCTTTATTAATCAAAATAGGAACCATTACAATCAACCCGTTTTTGCCAACGAGAAATAAGTTTGCCTATTCCTGTAGCATACAAATTCATGCTTCAGGAGTCAATGAACTCTTGGAAAGCGTCTTCTGCCTCCTGCTGGTTGTGGAAGAATTTTTCCTGCAAAAAGTTGTTGAGATGCTTGACGAGAGGCGGTCAGCTGGTGGGAGATCGGGTGGCTATGGTGGATAAAGCAAAACTCTGCAGCCCTGTTTGTTCACCTCCTGAAGTGTTGGTCGTGTGACAGGTGGCAGGCGTTGTCACGCAGAACTCGGTTCCTTCTGCTGACCAGTGCCAGCTGCAGGCCCTGCAGGTTTTGAAGCGTCTCTTCGGTTTGCTAAGCATGCATCTCAGAGGCAACGGTTTCTCAGGGTTCAGAAAGCTGCAGTTAAGGGCAGCAGCAGACCACCAAGCAGTGGCCCCGATCTTTCCTGGTGCGAGTCTGGCTTTGGGAAGTGCTTTGGAGCTTCTTCTCAGTCCAGCCACTGAGCTGGTCATCACCAGCTGTCGAATAAAACCATCCCTTCATCACATGCCACAATCCAATGGAGAAATGGTTCATTACTGTTGTTTAGAATAAGAGAAGACTACACTTCAAAACGATTTTTCTGATTTTTGGTCAGATTGTGAAGCACCCTGGAGAAGGCAATGGCACCCCACTCCAGTACTCTTGCCTGGAAAATCCCATGGATGGAGGAGCCTGGTGGGCTGGAGTCCATGGGGTCACGAAGAGTCGGACACAACTGAGCGGCTTCACTTTTCACGCATTGGAGAAGGAAACAAACACTGGAGTTCTATGGGGCTGCACAGAGTCGGACATGACTGAAACTTAGCCGCAGCAGCATGAAGCACCCACTTATTGAGCTTTTTCACCTTTCCAACTTGCTTCAAATGCAGAATGCCTGTAGAATGGTCGACACTGAATTCTTTGGCAATTTGCCATGTAGTTGTAAGAGGATTAGATTCAACGATTGCTCCCAATTGACTGCTGTCAGCTTCTGATGGCTCACGACTATGCCCCCCTCGTCTCCTTGCGACACTTCCTGAACCGCCGCCGCAGCGCGCGTTCATCAGCAGCGCCTGGAGCAGGACCACTGCTGAGGCTGCAAGTGGCCTCTGCTACTTCACGGCCACTGTGAACTTGAATAAAGAAATCACTCGAATTTANACGAAGAGTCGGACACAACTGAGCGGCTTCACTTTTCACGCATTGGAGAAGGAAACAAACACTGGAGTTCTATGGGGCTGCACAGAGTCGGACATGACTGAAACTTAGCCGCAGCAGCATGAAGCACCCACTTATTGAGCTTTTTCACCTTTCCAACTTGCTTCAAATGCAGAATGCCTGTAGAATGGTCGACACTGAATTCTTTGGCAATTTGCCATGTAGTTGTAAGAGGATTAGATTCAACGATTGCTCCCAATTGACTGCTGTCAGCTTCTGATGGCTCACGACTATGCCCCCCTCGTCTCCTTGCGACACTTCCTGAACCGCCGCCGCAGCGCGCGTTCATCAGCAGCGCCTGGAGCAGGACCACTGCTGAGGCTGCAAGTGGCCTCTGCTACTTCACGGCCACTGTGAACTTGAATAAAGAAATCACTCGAATTTATTTTTTGTCTAAACATCACTTTCCTAATCTAAAATAAATATAAACTAATCAGCAAGTGATAAGTCATCAGAGAAAAACATAAAGCGAGAAATGAGCATTAAAATAAAGTATAACATAACCACACTGATTTAAGAATGGATTCCAGTATCAAATGACAAATTTCAACAATGTAAAACCACTATTGCTTCACACCAACCTAATGTGTTACGAGGATGGCTTCTTTCCTTCAATCTCATGAACCAGCCTCTGCCAGCTTCACACTTTTCTTCTGTAGCTTCCACACCTCTCTCCGCCTTCATAGAGCTGAAGAGAATTAGGGCCTTGCTCTGGATGAGGCTTTGGCTGAAGGCAATCTGTGCTTGCTTTGGATCTTCAATCCAAACCACTAAAACTGTCTCCGTGTCAGTGAGGAGGCTGTTCGCTTTCTTATTGCCCATCCTTTCTCTGGTGTGGCACTTGTCACTTCCTTCGGGAACTTCTTTGCAGTCGCAGCTTGGCTGACTATTCGGCACCAGAGGCCTAGCTCTCGGCCTGTCTCAGCGTCGACGTGCCGTCCTCACTGAGCTCAGGCGTTTTCAGCTCTTGGTTTAAACTAAGAGACGTGCAGCTCTTCACGTGAACACTTGCGGTCCTCGTTAATGTCAGTGTATTGAATCTAAGGGAACAGGGGGGCCTGAGGAGAGGGACAGAGCCTCCGGGAGGGGTGGTCAGAACACAGGTTCTCCCCTGACAGGGCGCAGGGCCTGATGTCCCAAACAATCACAGCTGTAACAGCCAAGGTCACGGATCGCAGACCATCAGAGCCAAGGCAATAATGGAAAAGTCTGAAATCCTGTAGGAATTACCAACCGTGACGCAGAGACCCAAGGTGAGCAGGTGCTGTTGGAAACTCGGTGCCGGCAGACCTGCCACACGAAGGCGCTCTGCACCCTCTTAAGAACCACGTGAATCTACAAAGCCTCATTTTCTTCAAATCAATTAAAAGTATTTGCCTTAGACTTACTTTCGGTTAGTTTCCTTCCTCTCAATCAAACAGCTGCCTTCTAAAGAAATGCCGGCGAAGAGGCCTCTTGACTTGCAGTAGGTAAAGACGGCAGCTGAGCTTCTTAGGGAGACATTTCCTTCTAAATTCCTGCAAAACAGCATCCCCGAACGGTGAGCATCTTCACCCAAAGGTGACTGTCTGAGTGGCACGAACTTCCAACCCCAAAGAAGGATCTCGCTCTACACCTACTTTATTTTTATATATTTTACTTCCTGCTGGCCTAAGCTAGGTGTGTTGAAGGTGGTTCAGAGGAAAGGACAGTTCACAGCACAGACACAGTAGGCAAGAAGATTATAGGACGAGGTGACTCACGGGAAGAACACGTGTTAATGCTGAGATCCTCCAACTCTGTCTTCTTTCACCAAAACAGGGAAGTGCATCTCAAGAGCAAAAGACTGTGGTTCTTTCTACTGCGAGTATTTTCATAGAACTCAGAAACATTTTTAAATGAGTTTCCTAACTTCTACAAACAGTCTGAGTTCAAAATATTTAATTGCTCAATTAACTCAAGAATAGTTATTCATTAATAGGGAAGGGAAAACCACAGTATTATAAACATCACTCATGTAAAACACTTCCACTTCAATTTTTCACAGTTTGGAAAAATGCTTTTTTTTTTTCCTGATCAATGCTGCTCTTTCTCAGTTAACTGAAACTGACTTGACCTGGCTCCTTCAAAGCGTATATATAAATTTTGCGTTGATTCTGCATTGCTGAAAATCTAGTTTCTTTTTACGTGCGTTAGTTTCCACTTTTCTCAGTTTATCCCACTGGCTGTGCTTTGTGAGTTTCTTCTTTGTGAGCAGCCTCAAACCCTCTGTGCATGTGTGTGCTCGGGCGTGTCCGGCTCTCTGGACCCCGTGGACCGTAGCCTGTCAGTCTCCTCTGCCCACGGGATTCCCAGGCGAGAACCCTGGAGGGGGAGGCCACTTCCTCCTTCAGGGGACCATCCTTACCCAGGGACCCTTGTCTGTCTGTCTCCCGCTCTGGCAGGTGGATTCTTCACCACGGCTCCACCCAGGAAAATCCCCTGGGACTTGTGTAAATCATAACCTTCTGTCATTCTAATCCAATTTTCTCTTAATGCAAAACAATATGGCTTTTAAAGTCTTTACTGTCCATAGCTGCTGAGAAAGGGTTTCGAGCACTCACCTTCCCAAGGGCCCGACGGCCACGGTGAGGTTCCCGCCAAGTGTGAGGTTCCCGCCTTTTGCAAAAGCTTCCACTGCTCTGTCATAGTTCAAAATTATCACCAAGTCCGATACCTGAAAAGCAGAGCCATGCATTTTAAAACAGTCCTGCCTGTATATCATTCAAAATATGTTTATTACAACTCAAAACACGCAACATGTAAGGCAGCAAGAATTTCAGTGTGGTCAAAGGAAGAGCAGGAAAGCAGAGCTGCGCTTCACTTTCAGCTGAGGACTTAAGCAGCCCCTTCCCCCAGGTAAGGAGAGGGGGTGCCACTCCAGCTTCTCCACAGCCTCGTGGGTGAGTGAGGCTGGGTGGGCTGTCCTAGTGACCGGCTCACACTCAGGTGGGTGTGAAAGGTCAAAGGACTTTCTCAAACTAAACACTCAGCGAAGGCTGAGCCGGAGAATGGGAGTGAGGAGCAGGCCGGAAGGTCGGGGGTCCAGAGTCTGGATCCCACCCACGACCCCTCACCCTACCCCACACAGACCTGCAAGATGTCAGGAGGAAGACTTGTGGCCACTAGCTGTGCCCATCACCACGGTTAGTCCTCCGA
>SJYA01010883.1:530-13212 GCA_006410615.1 Neotragus moschatus
TTCACGTGAGGCCCCGTGTATTGCACACATCGCCCCTATACAAGTATCGCACCTTTGTTCCCACAATGCCTGCTTCCGCCAATGGAGACCACTCACACCGACACGACAACGCTTTAATCAGGCAGCAGAGATGTACAGAGGTATTCCCACGTTTTGACCGGCTCGCTGCATGTAACTAGGGTTGCAGAAGAAGGGGCGCCACACGTGCCCACTGCAGCACAATACCCCGCATCATCCCCCCAATGACAATCTTTTCCGGGAGCGTGCGTGTTTGCCTTATTCTGTGAATCAGTCCAGGATTCTACTTTGACAGTTCCCCAAATTTCACGCGCTTTCATGAGCCTGCGTCCTCCATCACAAGCTGAGCCAGCTTCTCATAGGAAAGTGCATCCGTTGCATTCCCGAAACATTCGTGTCAGGTTGGGTCGGATGACAGGGAATTTCTTTGGAATACTCACCTGAGGTGTCTAAACTACGCACAAAACAGTCAGCAACTAGGTCTGAGTTACTCTAGAAGAATTTTCCTGAGTTTGCTCTGATCTACGAGGTGATCGGTGAGTTCAGTTCCAGTGTCTTCCAGATTCGTTCCCGCCTCCACAAATGTGCCTTCTTCAACGCGCGCCGAACTACTTCATGATAAGGAAGTGCATTCCCTGAGACCCTTTTTGTCCGGCTGGAGGGCAAGGCAGAGTGTTGACGTAAGTAGGCACTCTAGGAATAGAGGTCCTTGCCTGGGTGCGATATGTGCATTATAAGGGGATCTCTGGGGCCCTTAGCTACACTGACACTCGACAAGGGGCACCCTTACAGTCGCACCTCTCCACGGGTAGTGCTTATGGGAATACGCTACAGGCGCCACCCCAAATGCTCATAGATCCCTCCCCTAGAGAAATTTATCCGAAATGTCTAACTTGAACGCGCAGCCCCTACTGCGTCAAGTAGATAAGGACTTCAGTAGGGCCGGCATGGACTGTGTACATCAGTAAATTCCCCTTCAGTAGATTATTTCAGAGGACTGCCGCTACAAGTGCTCAGGCTGTGGTCCATCAAACCACCTCCTCTCAGATGTGAGCTCTACCAGACCTCAGGTTGTACACGTGTACGTCCTAGAGATGCACTTCAACAGACACACGCTCATTCGGCGAGCACAGCGGAAGGCAGCTTCTAAAAAAACACTCTGCATTCGGCACGGACACAAAAAAAGCAGTGGGCCTCAATTGTTTACTGTTAAAGGGTCATACGTGCGGGGCCGTCCGAGGACGCGTGGAGCTAGTGAATTAGAGGAGAGTCTATGCACTGCCTTTTCATAGGCGCTGCAGTGGCCGAGAAGGCACTTGGGCCTGACGAAGTGAGAGGAGGCTTTGCTCTGCATCTTCTTCTCTGGACTGTCCGTGAACGCTTTGACCTCACCGAGGCTGAGAAGAGGTTTTTCACTGTCTGTTCTTCCCTTCCATTCTGGATGTATCGGCCCTATGTGACACACCGCTCTTACGTGTGCCTGCTGGGGCCTGACGCGCTGAACTTCGCAGGTCGTGTGTACCAGCAGGGCAGGAAACTGTTTGCTCGTGTACTGATGTGGCCGCCCACTCTCACCGGCCGCCGCATGCAGTTTGCATGACTGCAAACCCACTGCTCAGACGCGTGACAGGGGGCGCGGTATATGCGCATTGTCGTCACGTGGCGGAGGCGCGGATGCTCGTCGCGGTCCGCAGCGAATGTCGGCGACAAGCTGGGCTCCCCGGGTTTTGCTCTCAGCCCAAGAATTTATCAGCTGTTAAGGAATCACGTCTAGAGGCGCGCGGCGCTACTGAGACCATAACCACATATCAAACCCAGGAGATGTGCAGCGAAACAATTGAATTGCGCGTGCCGCTGCATGTACCGGAGGCACCATTGCTGATGTATCCGACTGACCAGAGCACTGTTATTCTCACCGCGTTTCCCACCCCAGCTGCGGATATCCACTTGCGGGTACCCTACAGGCATGGGCGCGGGTAGACCCCAATTTGTACGCCTTGGAGCTGGTAAGAATATCATCGGCAACGAATTACTGCGCCTTCTTATCCCTCTTGTGGACCTTGGGCTGGGTAGAACCCGGCTTCTTGACCCTGATGTGCGCAAGAGTGCTATCGTGAATGGACGCTCCCCGCGTTAGCGTGTTCGTGTTCTCTCCTGTCCGCGGCCCGCTATAGTACGACCTTTGAGGTGGACTCGGACCAGCTCGCTGCGCACAACGTGCATCACAGCTGCGGACAAACTCCACCCGCAGCCTATAATTGTCCGTCTGGGACTTGGACGCGAACACTTGAGGAGTCCGCAGAAGCCAAATTGTAGGACTGCGGAGGAGCCCGGTCACGCGGAGCAGTGTTCTGATGTCCTCGTGGCGTGAACTCCCGTGCATACCGTCCACCGTGGTCCACATTGATTCTAACCTGAAGGGGAGTGGCGTGACAGCGGATGATGCGAGGCAGTGCGTCCCCACTAACTTTGATCGCGCAAGGGGCGTGAAAAGCGGTACAAGCAATCGCAGTGCCGCCTGACCGACGCACGGTTACGCCCACATGCACATTTCGACAAGGATCCGTATATGCTGATATATCCGCACGAATGAAAACCGACTAATATTGCCTGCACGAGGCGAAGGGTCTGGCAGTAAGACGACAGAGATTGCAAGGTGAAGTCGTGGACGTGCGGCAGGTTGCAGGCCCACGGGAATCCACCTATTTTCAAAAACGACTCTGGCTTGGCGGCGAGAGCTGAGCCTTGACTTCTCTGTCCTAGTGTCCGCGTCTTCCGGTAATGACCTCTCCCTCCCCCCGTATGCTGTGGACGCGCGGAGGCGCCCACAAGCAGACGTATACACTCCGAAAACGACTCGCAAAGACAAGTATCAGCACGAGTCGTGAGTGAGTCATACTACCCTCACATGGCGGAAAGCCTGACAGCCGGACGACAAGGGCAGTACTGTCGGGTCGTCTACGTGCAGGAGGCTGCAGGCTTTGCTGGGGCCACACGCTTTGTAGACGTTTTCTCCTGGCGACGAGCATTCAATCTTTACTTCCCCTATCGGGCTGTTTGCCGAAAAGGACGGTTCATTTTTTCTCCGTATCTCAGCTCTCAGACCTGACGATGTGCACACGGGGCTCTGAAACCGCCGATGAAGAGTTTGGAAGGCGGTCCATATAGAGCGACCCATCACCACACAAGGCGGGTACTCAACGAAGTTCAGAAGGGGACGACCCGGCCGGTGAATTGTTGATATGGAATTAGTAGTGGGCCTTCCACCAGCATGACACCAATTACGCGTTGGGCGTGCGCGGCGCGGTTCACTGTATGTACGACTACTGAATGTAGATTCTAGAAGCAAGCGTGCGTCAGGGTGGTACCACGGCAACACGCGCGATTGCACCGCGTCTGACTAGCTCGAGACGTCAGATATGCGTCACCTGCGTCGCCGCGAGGGCGATGGCCCCTGGAGCCGCCGCCCGTTGAAGATTTGTTCGCTCGTGACTTCATGCCTCCGCTTGAGGCATAGAGCTTAGGCGTACGGAGCTCCTGTCATCGGCCTTGCGCCAGTGGGACCTGCCCCTTTTTTTTGCAGGGAAAGGCCGGGTGCGTCAGGGTGGTACAACGGCAACAGGCGCAGCAGAAGCACCTTTTCTTCGGCAGCCTTTGTTGTGATGCTGCG
Source organism: Neotragus moschatus (assembly GCA_006410615.1). NCBI lineage: Eukaryota > Metazoa > Chordata > Mammalia > Artiodactyla > Bovidae > Neotragus > Neotragus moschatus. Next base: position 4,219 of record SJYA01010883.1, read on the forward strand.
CGCCGTCGCCCGCAATTCGTGCGTTGAGAGGGGAACCGCCTGCTCCGTAGGAAGGCGCTCTGAGGGTCTCCATAACAATGCCAGCGAAATGCTCTATAATCTGGCAGTCCTGCCGGGGGCGGGGGGTGGCCGACCGCCCCCGGCCCGCATTCTCCCCCAGGGTTTGTGTTCAGTAGAGTGGAGATATTCAGCACAGGTGAGCCGTAGTGGGCGCGCTCTCGCGCAGAGGCTGTACCGCCGAAACGATGGCAGCGGAGGAGTTTGCGGGGCCTCGCGAGGACACCTTCCCTGTGGTCGGTGGAGTCTGGAGGCATGAGAGGCTGCCGCCAATCGCTTGTGACTGAAACTAGCCCCGGAGGCTATAATTGTGGGGGAGTGAAACCCTTGCGGATTCCATATTCGACGGCTCTTCGACAAGCCGGTCTCTAGAAAGCTATAGAGTGCGGATGATACGTGACGTACGACGGCGACTGGAACACATCACTGGAGCGTTGCGAGGAGAGAGCCCAGAGGGCGGAAGGTGCGCTCCGCTTGTAAGTGCATGATTGGGTGCCAGCAGTGTCAGCGCGAAACACCTTCTCAGTTACTGAAGGCACGCGTACGGATGCTCTTGGCGCGGCTACGTGGAACAGGCCGAACGCCAGAGTTGAACTTCTATGAAAGGGACAGGTGCGGGAAGTGTATACGTTCAAGCAATCCTTCCTCGTTAGCTGACGGCTTCGTATAGCACCGAGTGTGGTCTGTATCGCCGCCCCCCCATGTCCAGGAGGTATGCTGCGCTGCACGAGGCTGATGGAAAGGGCTACGCAGCTTGGAGCGCTGTCTTACGCAGCGCGCCGACACCAGCGTCGTCCAGACTTTCTAGCATCGGCAGCCACCTCTTGGCGTACGCTCGATGACGCACACGCGTGAGAGGCGCAGTCAAGTCGAAAACGCCACAAGAACGGCGCCGACCGGTGATATTTGGGCTGTATCCGAACAAGAGACGCGATTGATGCAGGGTTCGTGCGTCGAGATTCTCCACGAAGATGCGAGGCACTTTCAAGGCTGCTCCGCACGTCCAAACTTGAGCTGTTTCCCGCTGTGGCAGCCCGTGAGTTTACGTGTGCTAGCCCGTCTCACAGATGTAGTAATACTGGAACCCAGGCACCGAGTCTGCTGTAGCGACGTACTGCGTGGTGCGGCTGGCATCCCCAAAATCACCACTCGTGTGCTGCCCCTGCTTCGGAAGCGTCACCGAAGATCTTCGCTGATGAGGGATGACTCACCGTTCACGCATGCCCTTACAGGCCGACAAGCGAGCTTCTGGGCTCCCTCGCGCGCTCTCCTCCTTTGGACCGACTTGCTACTGCTGACTCACAAGGAAGACTTGTGCCCCGGTAGCCTGCCCGAAAAGCTGCTTTCTTGTGCTGAACGCATCTAATGCTGATGCGGTCTACCGAGGCTGGGCATCGCTTCTATGGCATGCTCCCTGCACCACCGACTGCCGCGAGGCTGGCAACTCACCGGAACGGCGAGGTGCCAGCAAAGCAAGCGCTTCAATTAAGTAAAACGAAATGATGCGTTTTCGGACACACACGCCACCTTCGCAGGAAGTTTCGGAAACTTTGCTTATGGCAGAAAGGACGCCACTCCAGGCACGACTTTTGTGAAACCAAGTGTGACAGGCTGGTGTATATCCGCAGATACGCAGATACGTGTGAACGAGTGCACACCGGCTAGCCCATTCTGCAGTATGCGTCTTAATGGATCTTCGTTGCACAGTATATCCTCATTCTACGCGTCGGCCGTCGCTCTACTGTTATGACCGCTTTTTACGCTACCTCTGCCGCGCGTCGTGGGCTTGTGCGGCCGCTGCACATGCGGAGACATGGTTCAAGCGGCGGCGCGGACGCTTGCGCACGTCTGCAGCTGCGAGCGCCGTCCAGAAGCTCTTTCTGATTACATGGTAACAGTCCCAGTTGACGTCACCTCACAGCTGGTTGTGGCTGGCATGCCGCAGCTGAGCATGCCAGCCGCCGTCTCCTTCGAAACTTCGCATATCGGATGACTGCCGCCGTGCCAGAGGCTGCTTGCCTCTCAGGAAGGCAACGCTCCTACGGATGGAAGGTACGTCCTGACCCCTTTATGCTTAACCCCTCCGGCTCGGTTTGCGTGGATACAGGTATATATATATATATATTACGTATGTATATATATATACAATTGCGTATTCACATGTGCGTCTGTGGCGAAATTCCAAGCAGTTTTATACGCTAGAGTTGCTTGTTGGGGAGAGAAAAGAGCCTGCTGACGGTAAGTACGTCTCAGCTTCTTCATGCTTATGTCTTCGAGGTATAAGTGGGTATACATGTACATGCTGCGCCACATGTGCACAAACCCCCCCCCCTTCTCGTTCGCAGACGTCCAGCAGGAGCTGGAGAAGCGTTTTGCAAGGGCAGCCGGCATGCAGGGCGGCGCACTTAACTCTCACAGTGTCCTTGTTTCAGGTGCGGTCTAGCCTTCTGGGGACATGGTTTGGTGCTCAACAAATATTCGCACGCCGCGTACAAAGGACAAGTGTAGCAGGCGGCGTGCGAGGACGCTGCGTGAGGACGTAGGCGTTCAATACCCTAAGCCGTGCATAGAACATTACGGGCAGCCCGAAGCCTGCTGAGGAGCCTGATAAAGAGGGACTGTCGCAGTCTTCCGCGCTGTGTCTCCCGCGCCGCTGAGCTGCGCGTCCCGTCTTCTGAAGCGAGCGCAACGTCCGAGAGAATATGGACCTAATTAAAACTTTACTTCGTTGTAAAAGTCACCGCGCCTGGCGTTTGAAAGCCGCACTTCCGGGCGCCGCTCTGAAAGCGGGGCCTGGACGTCAGAAGACTCTGTTCCAAGCAACAAGAAATCATGCACTACTTCGAGCCCGACGCACAATGCTCCGAATATCTTCGACAGTACGCGAGATTACAAGAGTCGTCCATAAGAAGCGCAGGTTTCGAAGCAGCCCTGTCTCGCGATCACGTGGACTGTCAGACAAGCCGGGCCCACAGTGTGTATTACATTGCACTGGTTCCAGCGAGCCTCGGACCCTGACAAAGTGGCTGCTCCTCGCACTTGGCTTCGTCGCCTTGATGCATCTTAGATCCAGGTCGGGTCGTCCTTTTTCTGAAGACGCGCCTTCTCGCCTTTTCGGGTACAGTCAGTCCGTCGTCAGAGCAAGGCGACTGGCTGAAGGCGACGGTGCAAGCGTGGACCCCAGGGAAGGGCCACAACCATTGGATCCCGCAGCCGCTGATGATTATGGCCCTTACGATCCGATTAGCGCGTCACGCTTGTCTTTTTCGAGTGAGTCAAGTGGAAGTGAGTACACGACTGCGGCGAGCTCTCAATCAAGTAACACAGCAGGAAGCGCGTCTGATGACGGAGATGTTTCTAGTGACTACGGAAGTGCTCACAGCTCTCTATTAGCTATTGCAGTCAGCGCGCCCGTGGTGGCTGACGCCGGAATTGCATCTGCGATTGCACTTAGTGGATTCGTCGGCGAAGCGCAAGCGATTCCGGAACCCCGAGAAGTACCCGAAGATCTCCCACGCCTCCCTTCCTACAGCAGTCTAGACATCTTTTACAGTCCACCGCCGCCACCCCCGTACCCAGACTTCTCCCAAAGTGACATTGAGAGCACGCTGTCTTCTCTATCCACCCTCGACTCCGAGGATATCACTGCGTATTTCACGGGCCGTCAAGCGCTCCGCAATCAGCTCCCTTCGACAGCGCGCCGGACTCACCACCAACTGACAAGGCGACAGCGGGCTTTTTTAACAAGCTGCTGCATCGGATTGTCGTACCTTATTTTCCTTTTTGCCTTGTTCATATATCTCAAAGTTGGGGGCGCATCTTTACCATAGGACTGGTGGCTTGACAACTCCTCTACCTGTACAGTCGTCCCGCTCTAGCCGTTTCTACTGTAAGCGCGAGGTGACGATCTTTCCTACTTAGCTGCAAACTCGACGGTGCGAGTGCTTAGCGTACTCAGCCCTGCAGAGACTCAAGGCTGCTATGTGTCAGGGGGACAGCATACAACGCCGCGGACATTTACCGGGGGTCGCCACAAACGATATTGGCAATTCCCATCAGGCAGCTATCCACGCATTCCCTGCCCGTCCATGCGTCGGCGCCGTTTTAGCCATTCCGAGGCTCACTTGCCGGGCACGTGAAAATGCATTTCAGAGCGCCCAGGGGATGCACGTTTGCTTTTCCCAAGCGTCACTGTTCTACGAGCTCTAAATATGCTGGACGCTGCTTTCTGGAGCGGGTGCAGCCGGCCACTCCTCTGCTGGAGCCGGCGGCTGGGTTTTGAATGTTCGCTTCATGTGCACCGCCCGACGCCGTGAGTAGGCTAAACGCGCTATGCTGCGCAATCACACCACGTGCGCTCCATCCGCTGCTCCCCCCGCAGCGATGTTGGCTCTGTTACTTCCTTCTTCTCGTAGCGCACAGGGACGTTCGGGGACGCTTGACAGAAACGTTGCACCGCACAGAGTAGTCCATCTCTACGTGTATACTATATTGCGAGCCACCGCGTACAAGAGGGGAGTATATCTTGTAGTAACGAGATTGCGCATCCAATGCCGCAGCGGGAAACTCTCGACGGACGCGTCCGAGAAGGGCACTTACCCTTCCACGAACAGACGACGGCACCTCAGCGCCGCCGCCTGTAGTGTGCGCAGCATAACGCCTGAAGAGGCAGCGCCAGTGTGTGCCCTGCACAGACAGCGACAGTGCTGCGGCGCCCACGCGGGCAAAGTTTCACATCAGTTCTCGAATAAGTATTCTTATGCATGTGCCTGGCTTCCCGTCCAAGCTCATCTCTTCCGGGCAGCCACACGTGGCAAAAGCAGCGTCTTTTGCGGCAACGCATGGCGTCCTGAGGAAAGCGGCTTTCCGTGCAGTGGACAACCACGTATGCCATAGGCGTGAAAAAGGCGCCCCTAATGGGCAGGAGAGAGGCCTGTTGGCCTGCCGTCAACCGCGACTGAACACTGCGCCGATTGAAGGACGGGAGGCTCTGAACTGCCGCGGCACGTCCAAAGTCTGTTCATACAGCATACCCGCGCAGAGCTGCTTCCTGGTAGTGGAGCGCCATGGGTGCCCCTAATTGCCACAATGGGGCCGCTGCTGCATTTTGTGAGGAGAACAGGGGGCCATCAGGCGGCATCTCACGTATCAGTTTGCGGTGGTTTCTTGAGCTATGACAGGAGCTGCGGCACTAGCTTAATTCGGAAGAGCTGGCGTCGGGATTGGCTTCTCTTGCAAGCTTCACCGGCCGCATCTGGACGGTGTTCCGTTCACACGCACAATGATTTCGTGATGTTTGACGTGCTAATTTCGAGCGCGTCCGCTAGGGACCACGAATGTGCATCCGCCCCTGTCCGACGGGCTGAGTGTAATCCAGCTACGCGCTACAGCTGCTACTTAGTAAAAGAGCGCAACTGAGACAGCATCAGGCGTCGTAAGTCGTACCACTCCAGGCGAGCGCTTGCAAAGGGGCATCCCGTGGGCGCACGGCACCGCTATCTCACGCACAGCTCTTTTCGCCACGCTTGCAGCACGGGATTCCGACACACTGGGGCGGGACAGAACTTTGTGTGAAGAGTAAGCGATGCCCCTGTTGACGACTTGAGGAGCGGGGCTGCCACGGACAAACAGTAGAGGTCTTTGTGACTGTGAATGGTGGCCGTGCGGCATCCCTCGATATGTGGCGGCACTGATGCGTTAAGAAGTCGTTGCCAGCTTAAAGACACGTTGGCTAGGAAACGCGTCCCAAGCGAGACAAGTTCTGCAGAGTGTTTCATACGTCCCTACTTTGGCTGCGACGCCCTGCCGATGGAAAGTATTGCCAGCGTGGACTTCCTGCTGAGTGATTTTCACGTTCTCAAGTTAACTGGGTGACACTCGCCGTAAAAAGCCTCTCAGCAAAGAACGCATAGTGACATACGTGGGATTCGGCCGCTCTTCTCCGCATCGACGCGCGGTAGGCGACGTGTAGACTGCTTGCCCATAGCAGTCCCGCTACTTTGCACGCGCGTCCACGCTGAGGTCCCCGAGAAGCAGCCACCACAGGCCGCAGCGCATCAGCGAACATTGGAGAAAAAATCGGATGGCGAGAGGCTAGAGAGAGTACGGGCCGGGTAACAAGGAGCCCCTGGTCGAAGAAGGGAGAAAGTGCAGCCGACGTCCCCACTGTCATGTCGAAGAGCGCACAAGGAGTGCCTGCGTTGCCCCTCACTCTTTTGCGTGGCGTTCGGGACAAATAGCTGTCTGTGTACTGTAGCGAGTTCTCCAGAGAAGGTGACTCTGAAGCAGAAGGAACGGAGAAAGATCTCCTTTGAGGGCTCGCTTAGCGGCCCTCGCCTTTCTTCCAGCTGCTAAGACATTAGGATTACCGCAGGCACGCCACCGTTTCGGCAGGGTGTCTGAGCCGATTCCCAGAACACCCTTCTCGCGGAAGGGTCCAGTTGTCCAAAGGCGTGCTTGAGGAACTCTCAAAACTCGAGTTTTTCCTCAACCTACGGTGTCTTGATATACTTCCTGTAATGGAGGTCACCCGGACACGGTCGGCCGTGGACATCTCCTTCCGTTGTGCGCCGGTCTGGCGCACCAGGACGTGGGCCATGCCTCGAAGCTAGCTGATATGTTTTTTATTCGCGTCCCGCGAGCATCACACCCAAGAACCTGCTTCATGTTTCTCAGTCTTCCAAACCGTAGAGCATAGAAGAAACTTCTTGGCGACTGCCGTGGAGTGGAGGAAGGTCCCTCTTTCTTTGTGCGGAAGGGTCCGGCTGCGCCAAATGCTCCATTTGACCATCGAGCATCGAGGTCTCGTAGTGACTCTGCGCTTCTTGCTCTGCCACGGCTTCAACCGGCGGGAAGAGCTCCTTGGGGAGGAGTGCGTTGCGACCGCGAAGGGTCCTAGCGTGCCGCCGCTCGGCACCGCGCGCGTGGTAGCTGTAGGAGAGTTGGCGCGTGGGCATGAGAGCTGACCAGCCAACTACGTAACCTTCTGGCGGTAGGATATACGACTAGCTAAGATGTCCACTTTGACTCTCTCGTGCAGCAGAATATCGCATTTTCTCTCCGTTTTCTACGGCGCGAGAATGTCTTGTGCGGTAGTAGGGCCTTGCGAGCGCGACCGATAGCACGCCACCGTCGGCCGCCGCGTCTGCGAGTGGCAGAAGAATGAGGCGCCTTAACATGAGAGCGGAATACCCGCCGTTTCGGCGTGTACATGTACATATGCGTACGTATATACACAGGTGTATGTAATATATGTATGTATATATGTCTTCATGTATATGTATAGAACGCCTATAGGACGGTCGGAGTAAGCATCTGGTGAGGAGGGCCAACAGCATAACAGAAGCTGTACTACTACAAAGTGAGAAGGGTCTGCCCATCGCGCACGTGCGCACAGCAGTGGAACTCTAGCTCTGTCAAACAAATTCCAGGTGGGAGCCCTGAAAGTATTCGCCAGCAGGACCCTCCTATTTAAAGGACACACCTGCGTGACCCGAGACCAACACAGACGTTTGATATCTTGGGACAGATCAAAATGATGCCGAGTGCTACCCCGTTCAGACGTCCTGCAGAAGCCTACGGCTTTCCCGGCGGTCTGGTCACACAGTCAGGGTGCCTATAGCCCAAGGTAAGCAGCTGCACAGAGCGGGTTGTTTTTCATTTTTTCCGCCTCAAACCTAGTAACACCACAGAGATACTCAGGGAGATGTGTAGGAGAAGGACACCTTTATTAGCGACGCTCTCCTGCAAATCTCTCCCCGCTCGACCGTTTGATAAGGAAGCGCAGAGATGTAGGAGTGCCTTTCCAGGTCTAAACGCTTTCGTGCACGTATCTATATGTGGGCTACGCATGTGGGCTTATGTGTACAATAACCACCTTTTACCTGGTCTATGGCGGCTGCAGCGGCGCTCCCAAGGGGTAATAGTTCCCTTTAGCGCCCTTCGCTAACATATAATGCATATATATATATATATATGCTCTATTTGCGGTTATATAGCTACGCCTACACCACATACATAGGCGTGTGGCAGCTGCCATGGCCGTCCCGGGTGTCGAATGGTCTCGCCTGGCGTGTCTCGTCTCGATAAGTACGTAGTGGAGACATAGCTGAGTCGCTTCTACGCCCCGCCGGTACCGTCAAAATTTCGCGGCGCCTCTTTCCGCTTATCTGTTTGGCGTGTACGTATCTCTCGTGAGTAGGTATCTTCAACTCCCCACGGTATGCACAGCTGAGCAGGTGGTCAACCATTACACGCACGGATACTCCTACGCTCTTCCGTAGATTTCCAGGTGCACAGTACCTATTTCCCCATTCTCTGCTGTCAAGAGCTGCTCCAGTGCGCAACTGTCTTCTTGTGGCGCACATGTGTCACAGACGCATTTGAGGTTTTCTGTGCCAAGGAAGCCTGTAGCTACACAGATTTATTGATCACACGCACACGCGAATCTGTAGTAGCGGGTCTTCTCGCACTATACTTTACGAACGCAGCTTAGGCAGGTTTGTTTTTCCAAATACGCAAACTTGCATAGGCGTGCGCACGTAAGTGTACTGGCAGACGGACGGGTACTCTATGCCTATGTATCAGGGGCAGACTAGGGTGGCCGTCAACACCGAGAACACGCTCAGACACTGCACAGCTGTTTACCTCCCTCTTATTGCTGCCCACGTGTGAATCAGCACTGAGCGTTCCACGCGCACAGCTAGGCCCAGTCGGCAAGCGTGCTATATATACATGTATACGGACATATACATACAAGTGTTCTCTTTACAGAGGCACTCTACTCGTGTGCCTCAGCTATAGCGGCCGTCATACGCTGTCTAGCGTCGTGGCTCTGTCAGTACGTATGGTGCTGCAATATGTGAGGGAATGTTATGGACACAGTAGGCGGATCAATGTGGGCGAACTATCTTTTCTCTCCGCCGCTGCAGAACAGCG
>SJYA01010884.1:0-13222 GCA_006410615.1 Neotragus moschatus
ACATTCAGAAAATGAAGATCATGGCATCCGGTCCCATCACTCCATGGGAAATAGATGGGGAAACAGTGAGAGACTTTATTTTCTAAGGCTCAAAAATCACTGCAGATCGTGACTGCAGCCATGAAATTAAAAGACACTTGCTCCTTGTAAGAAAAGCTATGACCAACCTAGACAGTGTATTAAAAAGCAGAGACATTACTTTGCCAACAAAGGTCAATCTGATGAAAGCTGTGGTTTTTCCTGTAGTCATGTATGGATGTGAGAGTTGGACTATAAAGAAAGCTGAGTGCTGAAGAATTGATGCTTTTGAACTGTGGTTTTGGAGACGATCTTGAGAGTCCTTTGGACTGCAAGGAGGTCGAACCAGTCCATCCTAAAGGAAATGAGTCCTGACTATTCATTGGAAGGACTGATGCTGAAGCTGAAACTCCAATAATTTGGCCACCTGATGTGAAGAGCTGACTCATTGGAAAAGACTCTGATGCTGGAAAAGATTGAGGTCAGAAGGAGAAGGGGATGACAGAGGAAGAGATGGTTGGATGGCATCATTGACTTGGTGAATATAAGTTTGAACAAGCTCCGGGAGTTGGTGATGGACAGGGAGGCCTGGTGTGCCACAATCCACAGGGTCACAAAGAGTTGGGCACAACTGAGCGACTGAACTGAACTGTTGGCTCATTTGAAAAGATAGACTAGAATACCTCAGGTTGAGTTCCTAACTGGGGAAGGACGATTATGCATCAACTCCCACCCATCAGTCATTGGTTGAGAATTGGTCCCAGAGGTCATTTACTTCCAAGCGTTTCTCTTCTGACTCTTGTGCAGTGCAGATAGGTTCTGACCAGGCAAAGCCCTCAGCCCTTCTTTAGCATGCAACAGAATGGTCAATGTCAATAGGTAAGAGATTGAGACACTGACAGTATCTCCCAGTTTCAGTATAGTTCCTAAACAATTTTTTACTTAAAATAAATGTTAATCACGGATCAGTTTACCTAAGTAGATCTTTTTCTCATCCTAAAAGTAAATGACCAACTAATGTTAGTAATGTTAAAATATGATCTTCCATACAATGGAATGTATAGCTGATCACATTAAATTGGATTACCAAGTTCCCATGAACCAGACTGCTTAGCGGAGTTTCTTGGGTTGAGTATACTACTGTTTTTCTTTCTAAAGAAATGCAAAAATTCTGTTTCATAGGTCGTGAAGCTATTTATTAAACCAATTTATTTCTGGGCTGTTAGTTATGATTATGTAATAAAAAAGGGTACATGAATTCCTTGAAAGTGAGCTCTTCATTTTTATAGCATAGAGAAGCTCTAAAAATGTCTAGGTAGATTTGCACAGAAGATATATAAAGGTTAACTGTTAAAAATTAATATTTTTTAGTATAATCCAAGATTTGGAATAAAACATTACAGAATATAGCAAGCTCTCTTTTTAAATTAAGAAGCTTAATTGCCCCTAGGAAAAACACTAGAAAAATCTTCAATAATACAGAATGAGAAAACATTTTACCAAGATGTAAAATTTCAAGGCATGATGAAGAGAAATGATCTTGTTCATTACAGTGAGTCATAGTTTCCAACTGAGTTTCTTTGAATGTGGCTTACGAGTACGTTATATGGTCTGTGTAAGGTTCTTCTGGAATGAGAATCACACCTACTCTGAAAGAATTTATCCATTAAATTACAATGAAAATATAGTCAAATGTCATAATAAAGTTATGGGGAAAGAGGTGCCTCAAACGAAATAATCAATTTCAAATATAAAGGACTAAAAGTGAGAAAATGAAAATGTCTCAACAGTTTATGAATTTTGTCTTTTTGCTCTTAAGCACTTGCAGGGATTAATGAATGTTTAAAATACCATGTGTGGCAAAATGAGGAAACCTGGTCTTCTGTTTCCTGACAGATGTGGTTAAGAATTACAGAGCTAAACCTCTGATCCAGAAACAGCAGCAAAGCAAACCTTTCAGTCTTCTGTCATGAGTGAATATAAAGATAACTACTAGGACATGAAACCAAAATGTTTATTGAGATTTACAGAGTTAATCCTTGGAATTTAGATAAGAGTCAGTACGATTTTTGTTAAGTGGGAATTCTTAAATGCCCTAATTAAACGCTGCAAAAATTAACTGAATGTTTCTTTGACATGTGTTATGACTTATCAATATAAAAGAACAGTATATAACATTTTAAAAACCTTTGTTTACTAAAACATTCATATCTTCAAGAATAAGGTCTAATACTTTAGAATCTACAACAAAACTGTTATCTCTGCATTTGTACACATCTAGTGGAAACCCTAATTTAACCAAAGGGCTCTTTTGTACGTGCAAATATATTTTTCCTGGTTTTGAGGTTTAATACCATTCACGTTTTTGTTATGTCTAACACTCCTCCTTCAAAAAGGAATTTATATATATATCATCTATATAGTAATGTGTGTATATGTATAGTTTCAATTACTATATATATGATGGAATATATATATGATGGAATCTCAGATTTATCCAGTCCAAATTTTTCCTTTGGGTACTAGACTCTAGACTCCCAAGTATTCAAACAGGATGTTGGGAAATCCTCAGAGATAAACTGGTACAGTTCAACCCACCCAAATCTAAAGACTATGCATCTGTATTATTATATCGATATTGTGTAGTTATTTTAAAAGAAAAAGTTGATGCATGTTCTTACTATAATGCAAAGAGGCCAATAAGAATTACCTTTTAAGCGATCTACTGTTCTTCAATTACAGAATCCTTTTCTTAGCAATTTTTATTTTTCTAGTGTTATAAATGTGATTAAAAAGTAATATTAGGAGGGAGGTGGGAGGGGGGGTTCAGGAGTGGGAACTCATGTACACCCGTGGTGGATTCATGTTGATGTATCACAAAACCAATACAGTATTGTAAAGTAAAATAAAGTAAAAAAAAAGTAGTGTCAGGACTAGTAGAAGAATATGAATTATAGAAGTATTTGAGCTCCTTATTTTGACAGTGTATTTTTTTTCTGGGTTAATAATGACAAAACATACTTCTTTATTGTATTTTGCAAATGTGCATCATTGTAAATAAAGCTGATGCATGAAATAAGAATTTATAGATATTTTAATATTTAGATATTTTCTTTACAAAAATATTGTTTATTTTTCAAATAACTCATAGTCTAATTGCATATGAAAATTTTCTAATATGTTAAGAATGCTTTAGATTTGATAGATGTAAGGTAGGCAGTATAGAAAATTCTTATAAATGAGAAAATAAAAATCATCTGTATTCCACCCAGGGACTCTGTTAAAATTTTTTTGTTTATATTTTTCCAATTGTCCTCAATGAGATCACAGACACACACATTTTGTATACTGTTTTTTTTCTCTCAACTTTTAGAATGTTCCCAGACTTCTACAAATTCTTTATATATGTATTTAGCATTTGCAAATTATTGCATAATATAGAAATACTTATTTGATAGTTCCTTAATTTTGAAACATTTTTATTGTTTCTAGTTTTTATTTGATAATGATGCAGCGAATGTCTTTGGGTATAAATCTTTGTGTTTGAAAATGATATCTTCCAAATAGATTCTTAAAATTGAAGTTATTGTGTCAAAGAACTTAAATATTTGAGGTTATTTATGGATATTGTTAATCATTTTTCTGCAGGAAATTTAATCAATATGTAATCCTGATATATATGCATGATAGTACGTCCTTATTGTTTACCACTTATTATGGACTGTATATTGGTCCTTCTTCTAGCGCCAACTCAGGTATTGACATCTGATTCCCAAATGTCCTGGTATTGGAGGTGAAGGCTTAGGGAGGAAATTAGACCATGAGTATGGAGCCATCATGAAAGGGTTTAATGTCCTTGGATGAGACCAGAGAGGTAGCTCACTCTATTTGCACTCTGTGAGGATATAATATGTTGACAGTGTGCAGTCCAGAAGAGGGTTCTCACCAGAACCTGACCATCCTGGCATCCTGGTATCAGATTTCCAGTATCCAGAACTGTAAGAAAGAAAATACTGTTGTTTATAAGCTCCCAGTCTATGGCACTTATTTAGAGCAAAACATAGCTGAGATTTCCAGGTGGTTCAGTGGTTAAAAAGTCTGCCTGCCAGTGCAGGAGATGTGGGCTTGATCTCTGTGTCAGCACGATCCCTTGGAGAAGGAAATGGCAACCCACTCCAGTATTCTTGCCTGGAGAATTCCATGGACAGAGGAGCCTGGTAGGCTACAGTCCACAGGGTTGCAAAGAGTCGGACACAACTGAGCAACTTCACTTCACTAACTTGTCAAATTTAAAGCAAATATTTTTCTTGAAATGTTTGCCTTTTGATTTTGTTATAAAATTCGATTTAGGTAAAAGAGTATATTTTAATTTAGTTCTTTTAAGTCATCACATCTAGTAATCTTCTGATTTTAATTTTTCTGTTGTTTTCATGTTAAGAAAGCCTTCCCAATTTGGGAGATCATATTCACTCATATTAACAGATATTTACTTTTAACAGCTTAATGTTTTAAATTCTTTATCCACTAACTATTCTGATATGCAGTCTGAAAAGAAGATCTAAAATTTAATGTTTCTAAGTCATTATTGAATTATACTATTATTTATTGAATGGTTGTTCTGCCTGATTTTATATTTGTACTATACTTTTAATTATCATAGCTGTATATATTTTTGCATATGGTATATCAAGTTGCCATCCCTGAAATTATTTTTTTCTTCCTTAAAGTTAACTCTCTTTTTTTCTCATGTGTATTTTTCTAAAGATTTTAATGATAAAATTCTTAAGTGACTGTACAGAAACCACCTTGGAATTTTGATTAGATTCCATTTACCTACAAATTAATTTTAGGTGGATCAATATTTGTTGTGTTTTTTTCTTAAACTGTGTTTCTTCCCTATTTCATTCCCACCAGAGCTTTCTCTTCGCTTGGGAGCCATACAATTTCAGGGACGCTATTCCAGCTAAAGCCAATCAGTACATTCCTTCTTTCTTGTGACAGAGATGGAGGGTTAGAGAGTTAAATCAATCCAATTATAGGGGATCTCAGTGTTCACTGGGGATGCTAGGTAAAGAGGCTTTAGGCAGATAATTGAGATAGAAAGAATTCAGGTATTTTGTGTCATTTTTGGACTCCTGGATCAGACTTCATTTGAAGTATCTGCATTTTTTAGTTATGATATCCAACAAATTCTTTACAGGTTTTAAAGGTAGCTTGAACTGGGTTTTTTGTTACTGTCAGGGAGGAAGAAATTTTCCTCTACCTTTCTAGGTTTTTCTGGCTGGTCTAAGAATGAAATGTTATGAGACAGATTAACAAGAGAAAGTTAAACTAAGGTTTAATTCCCTGTATATATGGGAGAGACCCAGGAAAACTGAGTAACTCCCCAAAATGACTGAAGCCTTCATCTTAAATACCATCTTCAACAGACAAAAAAGGATGCTGGAGTAGGAGTTTGGGACCTCAAAGAAGAGGAAGGCAATTCACATAAAGAGGGAAAAGCAAATGTTTGGTACACAAATGTTTGCTGAGTCATATAGAGACAATGAGAAGCAGAATAAATTCTGATTTCCAGAGTTCTGCCAAGTTCCCCCAACTAAACCTAACCCGTACCATATTCTTTGTAGATATTTCTAGCAAAAGCTTAGAAACAGGCCCTCTTTGTAAATTCTTTTAGGCAGTTAGGAGAAGAGTCACTTTCTTCCTGAGTTTTTTTGGCAACTTTGCTCCCTTACCTTATTTTCAAATAAAACCATTTATACTATTATTATATCATTATAATATCTGTTTTCATCTCCGTAAACATGGTGTGATAATTTCCTTAAGACTTTTTTTGTATGTCAGCAACGTTGTTTCATTTTCTTCCCATAGATAATATTTCTTGATTATTTCTGAATGCTCTAGTAGATTTTAAATTGCAGTCTAAAAGCTTTTGCATAAAGCATTGGAGAAGTACATGGTAGACTAAAGTAAAGAAATAAATAGTAGTAATAAATAATGATGCTCATAAAGTTTTATGGAGTAATTATTATGTTCCAGATGCAATTCTTTCTGTATACTGTCATGTATTATCTCATGAGGTAGCTATAAATATGATCCCAGTTTTATGGATGAGATAAAGGAGACAGAGATCTTGAGAAACTACCCCAAACAGTCAAGAGTGCATCTGGGATTTGAAATCAGGCGGTCTGGGTCCAGGGTCTATGTTTATAACCAATACCTTATACTGGTCCTTAATTATAACTGTATCCAGAATAAATAAAAGTGTAGCAAAATAGCTGTGACTTATTAACATCAAAAATATTTGTTAGTTTTTAGAATGATATGAAATAAGTAGGCCAGTTGGCAGTTTCTAAGTGCTAGAGTTCCTGTGAGCTCTGGTTCTTCGGTGTGATTTACCTTGGTTTCTGGTTGGGCTCAAGGCAAAAGAAATGATGGTGATGCGCGTGATTCCTTTTACTTTACCACCGAGCAGTCACATTTTGGACTGTCTGATACTGCCTGTAGAGCTTTTCAATAACTACACAGTCATACTTAGGGATCGCATAGATGTATATCTTCATGTACTAAAAATGTTACATAGAAGGTCAGCACAAGTAGAGAGTTAAACAACCTACCAGCTCTATACTGTTCAAAGGAGAGAGACAAGACGTGGGCTTGTTCACAATAACTTTCGGTATGCATGCATGGCCATAGACCTGTTACAGAGTGCTGGAGTCAAGATCTAGGAAATCAGAGATGCAACTCAAAACTTTTCCAGCTAAAATCGTCTTCAGAAACCATCATTCTGTAAACGGCAGGGGGCATACTTTCTTTGCTGATCTCTTTTTCAACAGAGCTATTGACATCTGTTAAACTTTCCAGTGCTGTTGCTCTTTGCTTCTTGCACATATATAACTCACAGTTTGGGGAATTCATGAATAGTTTATGCTCATCTGGATGAAATAACTCATGATTTTGTATCTCTGAAATGTTTGAGAAATTATTAGACATTGAAAATTCAGACATGTGAAACCCAAGTCAGAGGATTTCTGGTTTAACTTGGAAAGAATAAGTAGACTATATATCTAAATAAAGCAAAGTGATGGAAAGCAGTAGGCAGTTTACACTTTTTTTTAGAGACTGGCAGAATATGGCATTTTGAGATGTATTGAGAAGAGTAATCATAGTGATTTCCCTTTCCAACAGGTTTTGCGTGCATATGGCTTGGAATATTATAATAGTTAGAAAGATTTGTTAGTAAGAACCCATTGTGATGCCACTTATTTTAGTATCTAATCATAAATCTCTTTGTTCCATGTGTGAAATTTTTGTCTTGTTATCGTGATGAGTAGCTCTTGAATACAGGGATGGGGCATCTTTTAGAGGACTAGGGCCCTGGTTGGAGCCCATTCATTACTTCTTATTAAGCTGAATGAAAGAATTGTCTGAAAGTGGGGTTTCCCACACATATCATTACATCTCCCTTGCACTCTCCTTATCCTTCCCCAGATTATCTGTCCTGTGTTCAGTGTGCGTGTGCCCCATCTGTGCCAAATCGCAGTGGTCAGTAAGAAAACTGGAAAGACAGGAGACATTATTTATTCTGCGGTTCTTTAGCTTTTCATGGAAAACTTTTTTGAAACCCTAACTATCATTTATTATGTGCTAAGTACTTTGCAGATGTTATTTGCTTAAATTTACAATAACTTTGCAGTCATATACTCTACCTTTGAGCTATACTCTTTCACAATAACTCTATGAATTAGGTACTATTATTTTCTCATTTTATAGAAGACAGGGAAACTTTAAACTGGTAAGTAATAGAACCAGCACTGTACTGTATTCCCAGTGTCTGCTGGCCATAGCCTCTCAGGGGTGCAATTAACACTCTGTCATATTAGGAAGATTGTCTCCAAAGCACCAATCAGTTTTTCCCCAGGAAGCACATAATAGATATTAAGATATTAACTCTAAATTAATATCCACAATGTAAATATTTATTTTTCGGTTCATTCTTCATTTTGCTCCTGTAGTTTGCAAAATAACAGATGATAATTTCTTCCTAAAAATGTGAATCTAAAATTAATCAATATCTTAGGATATTTTCTCCTTAGAAAGATATTCAAAGATTTACAATCTTAGACAAAACTAATTCTGTTGTATTTATGAAAGCAGAAGTAAGCTAAAAATGATTTTAGAAGGTACATTTGTTAATTTAGAACATTTTTTTTCAAGGATTCAGTTCACTTTTGAAATAGTGCCATAAAGCCTCTTAAAATCATTTAAGACTGGAAATCTCATCCATGTTGTGGAGTGTCTTCAAGTTGTGCCAGAATCTCACCACTCTCAAGATACGCCTTTTCTGTCTGAAGTGCAGTGTGACCACCTCCTGTTTTCCCCTCCAAGTGCCTCCCATGGAATTTCTTGAAAAATAAAGCAACGTTTCAACCCACACTTTAATGAGTGGACTGGAATCCCTATCCATTTAGATATCTCAGTAGTGACTCATAGAATTGTCTAGCCCTCGCTTTCCTAACATTTTCCATTCACTGTAAGTTATTTCTTCATCTTCTTTGGCTGCTCAAAAGTGCTTTTCATGTCTGCCAGCTGAAGAACTAGAAATAAATGAGACCTATAGTTTCAAATTTGAATGTGCTATTTGAGCTTTTCTAACACAGCCCTAGTAATCTGGTGTTTGGCAGAAGTACCATCTGAAAATGGACAGTTAGGATGCAATTAAGAGCTGCTTGACTATAATTTACTAAATGCAATGCCAAACTGTGCAATCTGACCTGCCTGTGCCATTTAATGCTCTCTTCCATCTTCAGTCATTTGTTTCATCACATGTGAGCTTCTGTGGAGTCACCCTTAGGCCATTGAAANGGTTCACTTTTGAAATAGTGCCATAAAGCCTCTTAAAATCATTTAAGACTGGAAATCTCATCCATGTTGTGGAGTGTCTTCAAGTTGTGCCAGAATCTCACCACTCTCAAGATACGCCTTTTCTGTCTGAAGTGCAGTGTGACCACCTCCTGTTTTCCCCTCCAAGTGCCTCCCATGGAATTTCTTGAAAAATAAAGCAACGTTTCAACCCACACTTTAATGAGTGGACTGGAATCCCTATCCATTTAGATATCTCAGTAGTGACTCATAGAATTGTCTAGCCCTCGCTTTCCTAACATTTTCCATTCACTGTAAGTTATTTCTTCATCTTCTTTGGCTGCTCAAAAGTGCTTTTCATGTCTGCCAGCTGAGGAACTAGAAATAAATGAGACCTATAGTTTCAAATTTGAATGTGCTATTTGAGCTTTTCTAACACAGCCCTAGTAATCTGGTGTTTGGCAGAAGTACCATCTGAAAATGGACAGTTAGGATGCAATTAAGAGCTGCTTGACTATAATTTACTAAATGCAATGCCAAACTGTGCAATCTGACCTGCCTGTGCCATTTAATGCTCTCTTCCATCTTCAGTCATTTGTTTCATCACATGTGGGCTTCTGTGGAGTCACCCTTAGGCCATTGAAAAAAGCCAGGTACTGAATTTCAAATTGTTTAATTAAATAAATGGCTGCCCGGTGAAATAAAGTAGTGTTAGAAACATATACCAAAAGGGATGTTAGGATACAGACACAAAATGAGTTCCTTTGGAAAACTTGAGGAATAGGCAACATTCTAATTAACTGAGAGGTTGAATCAGAAATGGTCATACCTCAGCCAGTCACTCACTTGCTTCAAGGAAAGATTCTCTCAGTTCAGTTCAGTCACTCAGTTGTGTTCGACTCTTTGTGACCCCATGGACTGCAGCATGCCATCACCAACTCCCAGAACTTGCTCCAACTCATGTCCATCAAGTCAGTGACGCCATCCAATCATCTCATCCTCTGTAGTCTAGTTATAGTTTAAAAAGCTAAAAATAAGGTTAAGTATTATTAGTAGTGAGAGAAATTAATCTCTAAAGGACATTATGTTTTATCAAAGGAATTTTCCCAGGATACACATCTTGAAAAATCATTTCACTTTTACTTCAAAGGGCCATTTTGCCAATTAGTCTGAAATTATGTCTTTGACATCGTGCCTGGTTGGACTTGATGTTGCTGGTGGAAAGATGTCAAGTTAGGTGACCTAGCATCATTCTAGTCCTGCCTTGGTGGTTGTAATATGTGACCTTCTGGAAATCAGTTATTTCATGTCAATTTTAGTTTTTCTTTGTATAAAATGAAAACAATAGTTCTTGTTTTGCATATCCTATAGGATTTTTGTGAGCACCAGATGAAATGATACTAATGAGAAACTACATTAGCAATGTAGGTTAGAAGTTGAGAGGCGCTTTCAAATTGTCTTAACTTTGTCTAGCGGTGCAAGACCTGAAATTACAAGCAGTGTTTTGATGTTGATGAGTTTGGGACTATATATGTAGAAGTGTGATTTTTCAGGCCTTTGGAGAAATTTTAACATATGATGTGGCGTTCAGGGGACAGTACCAATGTTGGTCACGGTGGCCCATCTCAGAAAACAGATTTTTACATTCAAGGCCAGCGGCCAGCAGAGAGGTTCGCCTGGTCTTGCTCCATCTTTAATTTTTCTGCTTTGAAAGATATAGCATCAAGAGAATGCTTTCCCAGTCTCTCTCATACACTCACTCATACATTCATGAATGCTTACACAAGAGTACACTGGAGGCTAACTCAGAGGTGTCCTTATGTATATCACACAGGAAGGGTCTCATAAGATAAACAAGTAAGTGAAATCAACCAGAACAACTCCATCTCAAACACTAAAACACATCAGCAAAATGTTTGTTATCCAAGCATGCCTTATATTTTGGTCAGTCCTTGGGTTTTTCAAAGACTCTGTCTATATAGCTGTGGCATTTCAAGGACTCTCTGTATATAGTTGAGGAACACTCAACTATTGAAAATGGAATCAAAAGACTGTTATTCCAGTGCAAGCTGTTACATTTAGAATGCATGAGCAATGTGGTCCTGCCATGTAGCACAGAGGCCTCTATCCAGTCTCCTGGGATAAACCATAATGGAAAAGAACATTTAAAAAAGAATGTATATGTGTAAAATGGAGTCACTTTGCTATACAACAAAGATTGGCACAAACTTGTAAATCAACTATATTTCAATAAAAAAAGACTTTTGTATTCTAAATAAACATGGCACTTGGCAACCCACTCCAGTACTCTTGCCTGGAAAATCCCTGGGATGGAAGAGCCTGGTGGACTGCCGTCTATGGGGTTGCACAGAGTTGGACACGATTGAAGTGACTTAGCAGCAGTAGTAAAGAATTCAGCTGCCAATGCAGGAGACATAAGATTCCTGGGTTGGGAAAATCCCCTGGAGGAGGGCATGGCAATCCACTCCAGTATTCTTGCCTGGAGAATCCCATGGTCAGAGGAGCCTGGCAGGTTTATAGTCCACAGGGTTGCAAAAAGTTGGACACAACTGTGGCGACTTGGCATACATGCATGCAATTCTACTTTGAAGAATACTCCTTGGAAGAAAAGTTATGATCAACCTAGACAGCATGTTAAAAAGCAGAGACATTACTTTACCAACAAAGGTTAGTCTAGACAAAGCTATGGCTTTTCTAGTAGTCATGTATGGATGTTAGAGTTGGACTATAAGAGCTGATCACAGAAGAATTGATGCTTTTGCACTGTGATGTTGGGGAAGACTCTTGAGAGTCCCTTAGACTGCAAGTAGATCCAAGCAGTCCATCCTAAAGGAAATCAGTCCTGAATATTCATTGGAAGAACTGATGCTGAAGCTGAAACTCCAATACTTGGGCCACCTAATGCCAAGAACTGATGCTGGGTAAGACTGAAGGCAGGAGGAGAAGGGGATGACAGTGGATGAGATGGTTGGATGGCATCACCTACTCAATGGGCATGAATTTGAGTAAACTCCAGGAGTTGGTGATGGACAGGGAGGCCTGATGTGCTGCAGTCCACNGGCCACCTAATGCCAAGAACTGATGCTGGGTAAGACTGAAGGCAGGAGGAGAAGGGGATGACAGTGGATGAGATGGTTGGATGGCATCACCTACTCAATGGGCATGAATTTGAGTAAACTCCAGGAGTTGGTGATGGACAGGGAGGCCTGATGTGCTGCAGTCCACAGGATCGCAAAGAGCTGGACACGACTGAGCAACTGGACTGAACTGATAACATCAAATGAGGTTTGATAAGAGAAAACCTGTGGAATAGCAAAATTCAGTAAGCTCCTCCTTTTACAGAGCTTGAGAAATTCTGCTATTTTTACTTTACAGCTAATACTTAATTATCTCTTATATTTGAATGAGGCATTCTTAGCATTTTTAGCTCTATTTACAGAACTATGGCTGTATAAAAGTCTGTTTCCAGATGGCATATTAATCTGAACTATAGGCTGCAAGAGCCTTGTTATTAATCTTGAGAACTGAAGTATGTTAGTCAGGACAGGCTAGGTTATACTTATCAAATCTCAGTGGACTTGAATCCAAAGAGTTTACTTCACACTGTGTGTTCATTGTGAATCAACGTTAGAGCCTTGCTCATTGATGTCACTCAGTGGTCTAGAGTGACAGACGGCTGCCTGAACATGAATGGTCCCCTTGCCAGAAGGAAGGACTTATGCAGAATCTCATATTGGCTTGTAAGTGACATGTATGACTTTTGTTAACAAACTTTTGACCAGGATGTCACGTGCTCTACCCAACCAAGAGAACCAGAAAGTGTAATTTGCTATGTGCCTAGAATGGAAGTAGGTAGAACCAGAAATATTTGGTAAATAACTCTAATGACTACCCACAGTGAGAACAACTTTTAAAGAAATTAAAAGCAGTTTTTGAGAACTGTGTGTCAGTTCCTGTGCTAAATTATTTCCCTGCCTTCTTTCATGTTGATTACACAATGAGCCTGTAGGATGAGTTGTTTTATGTCTGTTTTTAAAACTGGGAAAATATATGAGCCAGTTTAAGTTGCTTGTCCAAGACATCAGAGTCAGTGAATGGTCAAGTCAGATCTTCCTGACCCCAGACAGCAACTGTTATCAAGATTCACTCTTCAAAAGTATCCATGGCTGTCTGTAATCACATTTACCATGATAAGTATCATGATAGAGATCTGTACATTTCCTGTGTTATCCACAACAGCGTTTCACCCTTTCGTTTCTAAAAAGAGGAGCCTGGGGAAGAAGGCCAACTCATTGGCTGAAGATGTATATCCCAAGGCAAC
>SJYA01010885.1:0-12974 GCA_006410615.1 Neotragus moschatus
TTGCCTGGAGAATCCCAGGGACGGGGGAGCCTGGTGGGCTGCCGTCTACGGGGTCGCACAAAGTCAGACACGACTGAAGTGACTTAGCAGCAGCAGCAGTGAGCTTTGATCTTATATTGTAAGTTAATAAATAGAAACGATAAAGACTACGAAGCATTAGTTGACTTTGACAATTAACCTAAGAAAATGAGTTTCACTTTTCCTAAACATTATATAAGTTTATTATTGACCATTATAATTATCTGATTTATAATTACCCTGGAGGAGGGCATGGCAACCCACTCCAGTATTCTAGCCTGGAGAATCCTAAGGACAGAGAAGCCTGGTGGGCTACAGTCCATAGGGTCACAAAGAGTCTCACTACTGAAGTGACTAAGCACATAATTAATAATTATCTGAACACTCAAAAATTTTAATTGTTTCAAATTCCAGCTCCACTCTCCCTTCTCTAATCTTTCTTAACTAATCCCATTTCTATTTTAAGAAACGCTATATGACAATCTCTGAGCTCTACCCTATCAAAGGCACTGTCATTGTTCCTTTATATATACCTACGACTTCCCTGTAACTCTAACGGTAAAGAATCTGCCTTCCATGCAGGAAACCAGGGTTCGATTCCTGGGTTGGGAAGTTCCTCTGGAGAAGGGAATGGCAATCTACTCCAGTATTCTTGCCTGGAGAATTCCATGGACAGGGGAGCCTGGTGGGCTACAGTCCATGGGGTCGCAAAGAGTTGGACACAACTGAGCGACTAACATACATACATAGCATACACATTCATTATTTAGCAATACCTTACTCAATTATAGATTGCTTTAATTATTTGGCATATGTTTGATTATTTCCCCTCAAAATGTGATAGTACATCCTCTAACGTTTTCATACATCTTATGCATACAACACCACACCAAAAACACAAAAAATGATCTTGATAAAAGCTCATGAAATAAATGATAACTGAAAATAATGCCAAATTATGAAAGATAGTAATTCTTTTATATAAGAATTATATATTTGACAGAGATCAAGTTACCATATATCTATGTATATATATCAATATATATAATTATACCATATACAATATATATATCACATAAATATAGTATGGTGCTATATTTGAAAATCAGTATTTAAACAGTATTTAATAAAACAGCTCTGGAAAAGAAGCAAGCAAGGAAGGGAATAGCAGGACCAAAGATGGATGAAAGGGTAACAAAGTGAGCTAAGAAGATAACAAGCTTTAGACTCTACCCTACAATAAATAAGAGGAAAAAAATCTTAATTTTCTAATAACATACATGTATGTGAAATGAGAAAAACTGTATAAATGAAAATTCAATATCTGATTATTTTTAAGTTATAAAATCCATAAAATATCACTGTTCTTAATAGGTTCACAAGTAGAAACCCTGTAAAGGCTCCCAAAATAACCAAAATAAAATAGAAGATGTATATTTGTGGGCAAGGGGAAAGAAACATGGTCACTGAGTTTACTCACTCAGTTTAAGGTCAGACTATTATATGAGAGAATAAAATATGCCTCCATGGGCTTTAACATTCCATGTGACATTAGGGATCTTTGGTATTATTTATAAAGTACCAACCTGTACAGTTTTTGTATTGCATGGGCTGCATTCTTTCTAACATATGGTGATAAATCAGCAGAAGCTTCCTTAATGGCAAGCATCATAATAGGTACAATAATTGGCACTCTAATACTTGACAGAACTCTCAAAGCACTTGCACGAATTAGTTGATTTGGGTCCTAAAAACAGTACAAAAATATTCATCAAAACTTCAAGTTTGCAGTATTTCAAACACATCATTATGATAGAGATAACAGGTGCTTATAGGATATAACACAACAATAGCAAAAAAAAAAAAAAAAAACTACTTAATTTAAAATAAATAACCAGTATATGGAAATGGCTAAGGAAAAAGAGAAACAAAACATTTGTTTCTCTGAATAATGTTTTAACAAGCAAAGTAACATTTATAATTCCACTTGATCATATATTACCAAACATGCAGGTTTTTAGAGTTTCATAATAAAATGCTGCATGTCGTTAATTTTATCTTAAAAAAAAAAAGTCACGCCCCTTCTTTGTATACTTTCAACAAGTTAGTGTAATGATGAAAAGTTCTTTGATGCACAATAATGATTACATTGAACATAAAGGAACGTACAAGGCAAAGCCCAGTTGATTATATAAATTATTTTCCAAGGGTATTGAATAGGCACAGTGAGAGGCCTGTTAACTCTTTCAAAACATGACTGCACTACTGAGTGGATTATTGCTCCACTTCTTTAAATAACACACCTTCAACTGTGCAGCAATGCTGCAGCTATTATTTGCCTACTCACTCTACCATTTACCTTCAGAGCTCGCTGAAAAGTGCTTATGGACAAGAGGGCCAGATCCTGCTGCTCTTCAGCGTATCGGACCAGGTAAACATACACTAACTTCTTGATCTGTGAAAAAGAGAAAACCATTTAATCCTAGCCAGAGTGAAAACTAAACATTCAATACTGTCTATACAAAAATCCATTCTCAACTTTCCTAAACTAAGTAACAGAACCTGCTCATAGCCTACATTTTAAAATAAAGACAATGTAAGATAATTAATAGAAATAGAAAAAGTTTGTGAAGTAAGGATTTCACTCATCTGTGACAGTAACATCCTACCAAGGTGTCCTTCTTCTTGAAGGGAAAAAGAGTTCCTGAGCAAAACTCATACAAGAGTATTAAAACATTAACTAAACTGCAAAAGTATTTTCAAAATGAAGGATACAAATAATATAAGGAACTTGGGTTCTGTCCACTAACCAACTACATGGTATGGGAACTTACATTTGCTCATCTGTCAGAAGGTGCTGAAGCACAACTCTGATTCTATGATAAAATTCAGATTCCAACAGACATTATATGATATGAAATTTTCAGCTCCAGAAGAATGTGTGACAACAGCATCAATTTAATGTAATAAAAGTTCCAGACGGATGGAAGTGTGTTCTGAAAACTGTTTCCAAAGGCAATTAAATCACTAAATTTATAACAAAATTATGATGAGTAGAAAACTGAAATCTGAGCTGAAATTCATCAACTGCTTCCTTATGACACTGCTTTCAGCTTGTATCTCCCTTTTCAAATATCTTCAGATACCACTGCCTGATTAATTTTCTGATGTATTTCCATAGGACATATCTAAAGGTTTATGGAATGTTCAAAGAGCATGGGAAAGAAGAGGAAGTAGCTAGAAACAGCTGGAATCGATGCTGAAAAGGAAAACTGCTATATTGGGCCATATTTTACATCATAGGAACCAATGTGATTTCTTTAGGGACAACTGCCAGGGCTTCCCTGGTGGCTCAGATGGTAAAGAATCCACCTGCAACGCGGGAGATCTGAGTTGGATTTCTGGGTTGGAAAGATCCCCTGGAGGAGGCAATGGCAACCCACTCTAGTATTCTTGCCTAGAGAACCCCATGGACAGAGAAGTCTGGCGGGCTATATAGTCCGTGGGCTCGCAGAGTAGGATGCAACGGAGCAACTAAGCGTAGCACACCCATGGCCTTCTCTGCCTTATGCCTCAACTACTCTTGACACAGACAGCAGTGCTCTGAGTTCCTTCACCAGCATGTTTGTTCCCTTCTGAATTCACCCCAGTTTGCCTATATTCTTTCCAGTGTGGCACTCCAAGCTACAAATGAAGTCTAAGCAAGACAAACTAGTTAAGATTTTGTTCCAGATGAGGTGCTTCTACTGAGACAACTAATTCTTGATTAAAACCATATACTTTTTCCAAATGTACTATGTACTCATGTACACCTGAGATGGAAAAAAATAAAAAAATAAATATATACTGTTCAAAAAACAAAAAAAAATATACTTTTTCCAAATGTACTACTGACTAAATCAATCCACAGCTGAATAACTGGCCTAGTGAGCTCTTTTAAAAGGAGGACAGTATCTTATACATACCGACAGAAATTTTCAACAACTTAAATTCAATCCATCATGGCACCCTCCTCAGATAATTTTAGCTCTTAATCTATAATCCAATCTATTTTGCTATTCTTCACAATTTCAGGAACAAAAGTGAAAACTTAATGAACATCTTTATCATTACTAATAAAAATGCTAAACACACCATTTCAAGGTAATATCAATTTGTCTGTACTATACTGACAGGGTTATAGGTGAAATTAACAAAAACATATTTCCAGTTACTCTTCAGCGTTGAATAGACCCCCAGAATCTTAAAAATGAAACCTAATATATAATACAGCCCATATTGTATGTAAAACCTACTCAATACAGCCCATAATATTCCCTTTCCAGCAATCAGAAATAGTCCTCAAATATAACTTGATTTTCTGTCTTAATCTCCACTTAGTTTATCATCCTTTTTTCTCTCAAGTTCTACTAATCAAAATCTTCCATAAAAGCAAACATTAAACAATAAAATTTCCACTAGTAGAGGAACAGTAAAACAAATTACGGTATATCCACATAACATTGTATTATGTGGCCATTATATATAATTAGGTGAATCTATATTTGACATTGAAAATATGTCCTGGTGAAAATTTTTAAGGATGCAAAACAGTATTCACTTTATGCTCTCACTTCTGTATTAACAGAAAATATACACACATACGCTTTATTTTATCAGTCTTAGGGTACACGATCAATTTGTAAGATGCACCATAATTTCATGGACTACAAGAAAGGTACAAAAACCTCTGCCAATTTTAAGTCATCCTCAACTGTAAAGATAAGTCCCAACTGCATAAACTTTAAAATAGAAAACACATGTACGGTAATAATAGCAAATAGTTATATACTTAACTGTGTGTCAGGCACAGTTCTAAATGTTTTATTTAGATTAATTAATTTTATATTCACAACTCAATGAATAGACATCATCATTTCTATTTTATAGGTGAAGAAACTGAAGCACAGAGAGGCTAAATAACTTGAGCAACATGGAAATCTATTAAACAAATAACCAAGATTCAAAGCAGTTAAGCATAAAAGTTAAAAAACATTACACAGTAACGTGTTAACAGTGACTGTCTTTGGGTTACGGTATTAACCAGTGACCTTCACTCTTTACATCTTTCTATATTAATTTTTTCAAAATGAATATAAGTTTATACTCATAAACCAAGAGACATTTTCACTTCAGGGGTGATCTCATCTTTCCAGATAACCTCCATNTAACCAAGATTCAAAGCAGTTAAGCATAAAAGTTAAAAAACATTACACAGTAAAGTGTTAACAGTGACTGTCTTTGGGTTATGGTATTAACCAGTGACCTTCACTCTTTACATCTTTCTATATTAATTTTTTCAAAATGAATATTAAGTTTATACTCATAAACCAAGAGACATTTTCACTTCAGGGGTGATCTCATCTTTCCAGATAACCTCCACCCCCCAAATAATAGTACTTTCTCTGATTTTAAAAGTATTTGATGTTTTCATTATAAACAATCTGAAACAACATATTTTTAAGTTCCCACACTCCTCTAAGATGGCTTTTTCCATAGCATTGGCAACGTGTAGCCACCAGAACTATTTTAAATGAGTACTATTTTAAATGAGTTCAACAGACAAAAACGCAGCTAAATCAACAAGTTTTTGCAAGTCAATCGAACTGTGACAGCCCCTTGCTGTTGAACATTAGCCAATCAGGATAAAATTCACTCCAAAAAAAACCACACCAAAACCCTGGCATGTCAATCAATCAAAAGCAGATCTCGTGGGAGGTGGGGTAGGGGGGAGGTTCAAGATTGGGAACTCATGTACACCTGAGACGGAAAAAAAAAAAAAAAAAGCAGATCTCACCCAAGTGCCCACTCATCCACAGATACCACCAACCCACTCAGGCCCCTTCAAGTCCATGAAACCTTCAAATGATCATTGAATCAAGTGATCTCACATAAGAATACAAAAAATGGGTTCTAAAATTAAGTGGTAACTAGTATACAAGATGGTAATCAAATGATCCAAATATACCCAATGCTTTAGATTATATTTAAATAGATATATAAAATCTTTAAATTCTTAAATCCCAGTTTAAGAAGTACTTATCATATTCTCCCCAACCAGATTTTAAAGTTCCTAAGATTACAACAGCACCAAAAAGGAGCCAACAGTTGACTGATCTGCACCAACTTAAACATATCAAATCAACACAAGATTTTAAATAAGATAGTTTTCAAATCCACCTTGGAATGAAAGTGAGGTTATTTAGCACAGGCACCATTGCCTGGCACACAGTAAGAGCCCAATAATAATCAGCTGAATGAAACATCACAGCCCAGTGAGAGACAGGGCGGGGGGGTGGAGGGGGGACATTTCCTATTAGATTGCTATATCTAACTTACCACCAATAGTTATAATTCATGACACAGATGTTTGAAAGGACATCAACACACTGTTAGCAAACAACAGGTATTAAGAAGACTGTCTCCAAAGTCTTTAACTTGTGGGTTTTTTAAAGAAAATTAATCATTTAAAATACTCTTTCTCTTCACCAATTATATTCAGATCTCAGTCTACAGTTCTCAGCAAAGTGTGGAAACAAGAATGGGTTGGGTCCACACCCACCTCTTCATCTTCTTGGGATTTATTTCTCAGCAACATCTTTTATTTACCTAACTGTAAGCCAGCTCTTAAAGCTGAATTATGAACTCCAAAATATATTTAGTATATATACTGGCAACACTGAAACGTTCAAACTACAGCTGAGCTAGCAGGCATTGCTATAATTACTCACCATTGGAGAAGGATTTTTATGACTGTTATAGCAAAAAGCATAACAATATTAAATCACAGAAGGTTGCAAAACACTAAATTTGTTCAAGTTCTGTTATAAGAATCAATCAATATTGACCACAAGAGGCCTATGCACTGACTGGCTGCAGGTGTGCAGAGAAAGCCTACTTTCCCTGAAACCATTCTGTGACCAGAAATGGGAGTACTTAAAGCTTCGTGACTACACCATTCTCTGATTAGTTACTTTCATTCAATGTTACAATACTCCTTGCTGTAAAGCTAATCACAGCAGAGCCCCAGTAGGCTGGAAGGACACAGGCAGATCTGTTTAATTAGCTTATCAATACCAGTGCATCAAACTTCATGAGTTATTGACTAAACCTTTGATTATTTTTGTACTATAACCACTGATTGCTTACTAGGTCACTTTTGGTATCATTTGACATCGAATGGCTTATGACGTACAGCTCAACTGTGTGTCTAAGGCAGCATGTACTTGTAAAAATGAAATTTTGTACTTGACAGCAACGAAACATCCATTTTCTGAACATAAATTCTAAGCAGCTTAGGTCAGTTTTTCCACATTAGAGGATTAAGCCTGTTTCTAAAAACTAACAGCATTTTAAGAGCAAAACAAACCTAGAACAAACAGATCAATACAGTAGCTCCCCTCTGTCTGTGAGGGGTACGTTCCAAGACCCCCAGTAGATGCCTGAAACTATAGATAGTACTAAATTCCATACATATCATGTTTTTTCCTATACACATATACTTATAATAAAGTTTAATTTATAAATTAGGCACAGTATGAGGCTAACAATAACTAATAATAAATAATAATTATTATTTATAAATAAATAATAAATTAACAATATACTGTAATGGAAGTTGTATGAATCTGATCCCTCTCACTTACTGGACTGCACCTACCCTTCTCCTTTTTGTGGTAATGGGAGATGAGGAAATACCTATGTGTAAGATGAAGTCAGGTGAATGAAGCTAGCACTGTGATACAGGATCAGGCTGCTACTGACCTTCTGATGTTACATCAGAAAGAGGATCATTCACTATGGGTGACCCTGGGGTCACCGAGCACAACAATATTGATGGCTAGATGTCAGGAGCAGGTGTCATCAATGTTTGGGGACCCCAGAGAGAAAGGCACAAATTTCATCCTACTATGTGTTACAGTGAGCAATTTAAAACTTATGAACTGTTTATTTCTCGAATTTTCCATTTAATATTTTTGGACTGCAGCTAACCATGGGTAACTGAAACCGTGGAAAGTGAAACCATGGGGGAGAGGCAGAGTTATATTTATAGGGACATTTCCGTTACAAACATTAGACAGCATATCAGAATCTGACTGTAAAGGATAAAAATGAATAGAAAAGTTCTACTATTGATAACTGAACATTACAAATAGCTAACAGTATACAGAATTTTCTACTTAAAACAAGAATCCTGGAAGTCCAGAAGGAACTAGTTACAGCATAACTTATTACCAATATCTAAGGACTTGGTCATTTCTAACCATATCTAAACCATAAAAATTTATATACCCAAATGGGCCAAAGACCTAAACAGACATTTCTCCAAAGAAGACATACAGCTGGTCAACGGGCGCACAGAAGAGTGTTCAACATCACTAAACATTAGAGAAATGAAAATCAAAACTACAATGAGGAATCACCTCACTCTGATCAGAATAGCCATCACTTAAAAAAAAAAAAAACTACAAACAACAAATGCTGGAGGAAATGTATGGAGGAAAGGGAACCCTCTTACACTGCTGGTGGGAATGTAAATTGGTGCAACCACTATGGAAAACAGTACAAAGGTTCCTCAAAACACTAAAAAACAGTTGCCATATTACGCAGAAATCACACTCCCGGGCCTATACCCAGACAAAACCATCATTTGAAAAGATACATGCATCCCTATGTTTTCAGTAGCACGATTCCCAATAGGCAAAACATGGAAACCACCTACATGTCCATCAAGGAATGAACAAACAAGATGTG
Organism: Neotragus moschatus; assembly: GCA_006410615.1. NCBI lineage: Eukaryota > Metazoa > Chordata > Mammalia > Artiodactyla > Bovidae > Neotragus > Neotragus moschatus. The sequence goes on from SJYA01010885.1 coordinate 8,812, forward strand.
GTACATATATACAATGGAGTACTTGTTGCTGTTCAGCTGCTAAGTTGTGCCCAACTTTTTGTGACCCCATGGACTGCAGCATTCCAGGCTTCCCTGTCTTTCACTATCTCCAGAGTGTGCTCAGATTCATGTCCATTGAGTCGGTGATACTATCTAACCATCTCATCCTCTGCTGCCCTCTTCTTTTGCCTTCAATCTTTCCCAGCCACAGGGGTCTTTTCCAATGAGTCGGCTCTGTGTATCACATGGCCAAAGTATTGGAGCTTCAGCATCAGTCCTTCCTTCCAATGAATATTCAGTGTTGATTTCCTTTAGGATGGACTGGTTTGATCTCTTTCCCGTCCAAAGGACTCTCAAGAATCTTCACCAGCACCACAGTTCAAAAACATCAGTCCCTTTCATGGTCAAACTCTCCCATCCATACATAACTACTGGAAAAACAACAGCTAGGACTATATGGACCTTTGTCAGCAAATGATGTCTCTGCTTTTTAATATGCTGTCTAGGTTTATCATAACTTTTCTTACAAAGAGCAAGCATCTTTTAATTTTGTCCCTGCATTCATCATCCAGTGAATTCACCATCACCAGTAATTTTGGAGCCCAAGAAAATAAAATCTGTCACTGCTTTCACAATGGAATACTACTCCTTAAGTATGAGATTCCTAAGAATGAGATAATACCATTTACTGATTCAATGGACATGAACTTTGAGCGAACTCCAGCAGATGGTGAAGGACAGGGAGGTCTGACTTGCTGTCCTTCATGCAGCTGCAGAGAGTAAGACACAACTTAGCNATGGAATACTACTCCTTAAGTATGAGATTCCTAAGAATGAGATAATACCATTTACTGATTCAATGGACATGAACTTTGAGCGAACTCCAGCAGATGGTGAAGGACAGGGAGGTCTGACTTGCTGTCCTTCATGCAGCTGCAGAGAGTAAGACACAACTTAGCAACTGAACAATGACAACAGCAGCATTCACAGCAACATGGATGGACCTGGCAATCATTACACTCAGGAAGTAAGTCAGAAAAAAGACAGATATCGTATGATATCACTTATGTGTGGAATCTAAAATGTGACACAAATGACTTATCTGTGGAACAGAGAGTCACAGACATAGAGACACAGCCCTGAGGTTGCCAAGGGGGAAAGGGGGTTGGGGAAAGGATTAGAGATACAAACTGTTATACAGAATGGATAAGTAACAGGGTCCCACTACAGCGCATGAGAACTACATTCACCATCCTGTGAAAAACCATAATGGAAAAGAATGTAAAAAACTAAGTATACATATAACTGAATCACTTTGCTGTATAGCAGAAACTGATAGAGTGTAAATCAACTCTCCTTCAATAAAATAAAGTTAAAACAAATTTATACCAATGCCAGATACCTCCCAAAGGAGAGCTAATACCAGATGATGATAAAAGGTCAAAGAAACTAAAGAAAAAGGGGGAAGGATTCAAACAGGAAGGATGGCTTTAAAAGGGGAATGACCTAAAATGGTTTCTGAAGCCAAGCTGCCTGGCTCTGGATTCTGACTGCCACACACTAGTGTGTGACCTTGCTCATATAACCTAATCTCTCTGCTACTCTGTCCTCATAATAAAAGCATGGAAAATGAAAGAACCAGCTTCACAGGGCTGTTTGTGAGCATAAAATGAGTTGTTATATGTAAGGACCTAAGACAAGCTTTACACACAGCTTACAACTTTTCTAAGTGAAATCATGATTCTTTTCCCCAGCTACTTAAACTTTCTTATACCAGAAATCATAAAACTAATGTACATATCAAATTAGGAGCTCAGACAGCTCAGATGGCATTGTCATATCGCAAAAACAGTTTAACTGAATTATCAATTCAGAATTATACATCATAACAAGCTCATAAATTGTACTTAATAAGTATCTACTAAACTAATCATAAGTAAACTTTGAAAATACTGTAAGATTACATGCTCAGTCTAGATTTATCCCATTAATTAGAATCTGAGAAAGAACAGTTCATCAACTTAAGTCCAATATTAATTTATCCTGGTTCTTAAGTTGGCAACAAGTATACAAGTGTTTCGATTTTAATTTACTCAAGTTAGTCAAGTTCATTCTATGATGCCTATTCATTTGTGCACAAAATTCATCTATCTGAAATATGTATTGTACTTACTATCTAATAGAAAATGAAATTACTTAAAAATGTATCTAAAAAGCAGGTTTAAAATTTTATAAGCTATAACTTAGAAATAATAACTGAGAGATCTTATTTACCCTCCCTACCTTAACCACACAGAAAATCAGGGGGAAAAAAATGAAACAAAAGTTTTCATCTGTTGGACACCAGGCAGTACATTACTGTGAACCCTGAGAAAGGAGAAAAAGTCAAGGGAGCAACTCAAACAGAATCCGGAAGACTCACTGTGCAGAGGACACAGTGATCAAAGTTCACACAGGCCAAGGGTGCCTGAGTTTGCAAAGCAGAATACCAAAGAGGAGGGAACTTCAGAGAGAGAAGAACGCACTCTGGAGAGGAACAACATCAAACTGTGGGCTAGCAAGGTCTTGCACATACGATGAAACTACCTGAAGCCAGACCAGAAAAACACAGGGAAGAAGCAGGCAGAACAGACANTTTGTGAGCATAAAATGAGTTGTTATATGTAAGGACCTAAGACAAGCTTTACACACAGCTTACAACTTTTCTAAGTGAAATCATGATTCTTTTCCCCAGCTACTTAAACTTTCTTATACCAGAAATCATAAAACTAATGTACATATCAAATTAGGAGCTCAGACAGCTCAGATGGCATTGTCATATCGCAAAAACAGTTTAACTGAATTATCAATTCAGAATTATACATCATAACAAGCTCATAAATTGTACTTAATAAGTATCTACTAAACTAATCATAAGTAAACTTTGAAAATACTGTAAGATTACATGCTCAGTCTAGATTTATCCCATTAATTAGAATCTGAGAAAGAACAGTTCATCNCAGCTCAGATGGCATTGTCATATCGCAAAAACAGTTTAACTGAATTATCAATTCAGAATTATACATCATAACAAGCTCATAAATTGTACTTAATAAGTATCTACTAAACTAATCATAAGTAAACTTTGAAAATACTGTAAGATTACATGCTCAGTCTAGATTTATCCCATTAATTAGAATCTGAGAAAGAATAGTTCATCAACTTAAGTCCAATATTAATTTATCCTGGTTCTTAAGTTGGCAACAAGTATACAAGTGTTTCGATTTTTAATTTACTCAAGTTAGTCAAGTTCATTCTATGATGCCTATTCATTTGTGCACAAAATTCATCTATCTGAAATATGTATTGTACTTACTATCTAATAGAAAATGAAATTACTTAAAAATGTATCTAAAAAGCAGGTTTAAAATTTTATAAGCTATAACTTAGAAATAATAACTGAGAGATCTTATTTACCCTCCCTACCTTAACCACACAGAAAATCAGGGGGAAAAAAATGAAACAAAAGTTTTCATCTGTTGGACACCAGGCAGTACATTACTGTGAACCCTGAGAAAGGGGAAAAAGTCAAGGGAGCAACTCAAACAGAATCCGGAAGACTCACTGTGCAGAGGACACAGTGATCAAAGTTCACACAGGCCAAGGGTGCCTGAGTTTGCAAAGCAGAATACAAAAGAGGAGGGAACTTCAGAGAGAGAAGAACGCACTCTGGAGAGGAACAACATCAAACTGTGGGCTAGCAAGGTCTTGCACATACGATGAAACTACCTGAAGCCAGACCAGAAAAACACAGGGAAGAAGCAGGCAGAACAGACACCAAAGATCACAAAAAGCAAGGAAAAGCTCGTGTGCTCACCAGCCAGGGAGAAAATATCTCATAAATATATGTATGACTGAGCAGAATGCTAAGGTACTGCTTTAGTAGTGGGCTTACATTAGTCTAGACTAAAGGTGTTTCTGTATCTTTTAGTACACATTGAAAGTATGCTTTGACAAGTATCCTCCAATTAGAAATTTTAAAATACAAAAAAAAAAAAGAAAAGAAAGAAAGGATAAGGTGGTAAGAAATTCGTATTTAGTGGACTAGCTTGGAGATCTGATACAGCTACTGACTGTTTCTCAGAGTTTCTAAGCAGTTAAAATAAAACAGTATAAAATATCCA
>SJYA01010887.1:0-12997 GCA_006410615.1 Neotragus moschatus
TTTGCCCTGTTAAAAGACCTGTGTGGAGTAGCGGCCCTCCTCGCACTGGTGTGTGACCTTGGGCAATGGAGCCCACCCCTGTGTTGCCCTCGGAGGTGGTAGTTTCTGCCTTGTAGGAGGAATTGGAGATTAAATGAAGTGCTATACAAGTGTTTGTTCTTATTCTTGGAAGCACTAGGGAGGCCATCCTTAGATTTCTTCACGCTGCCCTCGGTTCTCCCTGGCCAGAACCCAGCGCCTCTTATCACTGTTGGTTTCAGTCTCACAAACAGCATTGTGAGATTCTAATTTTTCGTTATGCCTACTTTGTCGGTGACAGATGAGGTAGTCAGACGACAGATGACAGGAGGTGAGATGAATTGTCCAAGGTCACACAGCCTCCCTCTCTGCGTGTTTTCCCCATAAATACATTTGGAGCAGGACCAGAGCCTATGCTGGGTCATTTCCACCCTGTATATAGGCCAGACTAGCAGTTGGGGAAGGCTTCCTCCATGAGACATCTGGTGGGAGAGTGTGCCTTGAATCCCTCAGCCCTCACATCTGGGAGCCAGAGACAGGAAAGAGCCCTGCTTTGAAGCAGAACCATTTTCCACAGGTCCAAATGCTGTGCCTGCCAGGCTCTAGCTGCAGGCGTCCCACCACACGACTCTGTCCTTTGAGAGCCCAAGTGTCCCCTTTATACATGATCTTCTTTGGAAATATGGAGGGTGTTGGTGTCCATACCTGGCACGGAGTAGGAGCTCAGTAAGCATGGTGATTGGCGCTGGAGGGTGAGTGGAGGAGGGGGGAGTTACATTTCATCAGGTGTGACAGTTTATCTCTGGAAGGCACATGGGGAGTACAAACTAATAGTCAGATTCAGCACAAAGAGAAATGTACTCTTGGCCTCTATGGGGTGAATATTAGTTGCTGACATTTGTAAATGAGGTGATTTCCCAGGGACAAGAAATCGGTGTTTTGTTTTTTTCTTTTTTTTTTTTTTTTTCTGGAAATAATCAGAAGTCTGGCAGGAATTAGGAACTGTAAGAAACAGTTATCCTGTCAGAGGTAGATACTGAACGTGCAAGTCACATTTGTGGATCCTGTGGGCCGTGGGCATTTGAGTTGTGACCCATGGTTACTGGTTGTGTATCAGTGGCCCAGTCTCAGTCTCTGAGCATCGTTTTCGTCATACATAAATAAGGATGATAATAGTTGCTGGTGTTTGAAATTGGTGTCTTGTTTAGCATAGAGTAGATGCTCAGTAAAGAGGAGGGTAGACGTGGGCTCTGAAAGCCCTTCCTGATCCTGTGCATGAGTCTTAACCAGTTGCAAGTGGGCTTTTCTGCTGCTGCTGCTGCTGCTGCGTCACCTCAGTCGTGTCCGACTCTGCGACCCCATAGACGGCAGCCCACCAGGCTCCCCCGTCCCTGGGATTCTCCAGGCAAGAACACTGGAGTGGCTTGCCATTTCCTTCTCCAATGCATGAAAGTGAAAAGTGAAAGTGAAGTCGCTCAGTCGTGTCCGACTCTTTGCGACCCCATGGACTGCAGCCCACCGGGCTCCTCTATCCATGGGAGTTTCCAGGCAAGAGTACTGGAGTGGGGTGCCATTGCCTTCTCCGGTGGGCTTTTCTGTTGGCCATTAAATGTGCAGACCCCAGAGCCAAGCTATGTCAGGATTCTGGGTTTTTCTTGAATCTCCTTAGGATGGTCAGTGCTGAAGCTGTGGCCCCTCCTGCCCTAGCAGGGTCTCGGAAGTCCCCACCTGCTGGGATGTAATCTGTGTGCCAGAGAAGCTGGGAGCTGCAGAGCCATCTGGGTTGCTGAGGCTCACTGCCTGGCTTAAAGTTGCTAATAGAAGTCTAGCTTCAAAGCCGAGTCTGAAAGTTTCTGTTTTGCTCTCACCAAATTAAATTCTGGCAATCCCTTGCTGTGAGCTGGGTTCTGGGCTTGGCTCGGGAGAAAGCAGCAAGCCAGAAAGACATGCCTTTGTTCTGCTGCTCCTGACATTGTGGGGGTGACTGTCAAATGGGTCACCTGATATCTGAAATAATTTCAGGAAGAGACCATTTCAAAAGGTGAAGTGATGAGAGTGACCAGAGTTGGAGTAGTCATCAAAGAGTCTCTTGGGAGAGAAGGCATTGGAGGGAGTGATGATTTGAGGGGACAGCCGTGTATATTCTCCCAGTGGGGACAGCAGGTGCAAAGTCAGGGGCATGTGGGAGGAGAGTGGCAGGTCTATGCAGGAGGAAGTTGCCTGTGACTTTGGGTGCATGGGAGTTGGGGGTGTGGAGGTAGAAGGGGTGATAGGATTCTGATGTGCTTGGGTTCAAGTTGTAAATAAGAACTCCAGTGATTCTCAAAACACTCCTGAATTTCTGGGATGACAAAGCTGAGGCTCAGGTGGCATGACCCACTTCATGTGGCTTGCGGGGTTCCCAGACCCTCTTATCCATCCAGCCTCCCCCACTTCCTGATGCAGACTGAAAATTCTTTCTTCCTGCCTGTTTCAGGCAGCGGAGGAGGAGGAAGAGATGGACCCCCCGGACTCGGCCTCGAGGGTCTTCTGTAGCCGCATCCTGAGCATGGTGAATGCGGACGATGTCAGCGCCATCATCCTGGCCCAGAAGAACATGTGAGTGAGGCCAAGGGCCCTGGAGCCCTGGCGTGGGAAGGAATCCACTTGCTGGCCAACATTCTTGCCCTGCCCGCCTCTACCCTGGTCCCACACTGGTGATAAAATGAAGGAAATGAGCAAATCTTCTGGCTGGCTCCAAAGTAAATTCCTTCCTGGCCTGGAGGCGAGGCCTTGGCACAGGAAGCGGGGCTGTGGGACAGTTTTGCAGCTGCGGACAGTTTGGCAGGGGCCGCAGCAGCTCCTATCCTGAGGCCTGGGGTGGGGAGACTTGGGTTGGGGAGAGGATAAGGAAGGGGCTGTGGGATTTAAGGGAGCCATGGCTCACTTCCTGTTGGGCGCCTGTCTCAGAGCCAAGGCTGTCTCTGCAGTGCATGTGGGGTCACTTGGAAGGGCTGGGAATGCCCTTTGCCCTCTTTGGGGCTTGGCACTGTAGCCACCACAACATCCCCCTAATTCCAGCATGCTCTCTGACACAATCTTGGGGTGGAATCAGTCTCCTGGGGCTTTATTTTTGTATCTTTAAGCTAAAAGTTCTTCATTCCATTTATGGCACAGCATGGACCTGATACCTTACCTTTCTCGTCCTGTGACAAGGGTGCTGGATCTGCCTGGGTCTCAGCAGCACCCATCTCCCTCCTAGGTCTTAAGGTCAGATTCAGACCTGGCCCTGAGGGAACTCCCAGGCTGAGAGGATACAAAATCAGACTTGAACCTTCCTGGCCTCAGGGTATCAGGACTGGACCAGAGAAAGAACCAGGGGAAGCAGGAGAGCCAAAGAGTCTGCTTGAGGGAGAGGGTGAAGGCTACATGAGAAGGGCACCCTTGAGGAGGGTTTTGAAGGCTGAATAGGAGTTTGCTAGCGGTCTCAGACACCAGGTAGAGCTCTGCAGGACATGGGAATGATGTACACCAAGGTCACGGAGCAGGAAAAGGCCTAGCAGGATCAGTTGGCAGGGCCCTGGAGACTGAGCAGAGGAGTCGGTGCCCTTTTTCTGCTGCCAGGCTGGACCGCTTTGAAAAGACCAATGAGATGCTGCTCAACTTCAACAACCTGTCAAGTGCCCGCCTGCAGCAGATGAACGAGCGCTTCCTGCACCACACGAGGACCCTGGTGGAGATGAAACGGGACTTGGACAGCATCTTCCGCAGGATCAGGTGGGTGCTCCCCCTCCAGCCTCCGCCTCTGCCTCCCACTCCATGCCTCAGGTTCCTCTTCTCTTCCACGAGGGCCGCCCTCTCCACATAGCAGGGTGGGAGACTCAGCGTGTTTGTTTTACAAGGCTTCACTGCACACTTAGTACTGGAGAAGGACTGAAAACCTTAGCGTTTCTGAACTTAAGTTTTATTTCTTTCTGAACATGCAACATAGCACCAGACCCATCATGCAAAAGGTAGGCCAGAGCAGACAGTGAAAGGCTAGCCTCCTGTCTGCCTTGGCCTCCACCCAGGTCTTCTCTCAAGAGGAAAATGAGAGTCCCAGGTTTTGTGGGTCCTTCTCGAGCTGGTTTCCATGAGGACAGGGAAAGACAACGTCCAATTCCCCAGCCAGCCCCCCACCCCCACCCCCAGAGCTCACACCACTGCTGCTGACAGCTGGGGCTTCTGGGCCTGGAAGCAGCTACAGGGGCACTTCTGGCCGACCGTGCTGTTGCCGCTATTTCAGGAGCAGCCACGTCTGCTGGCAAGTAGGTGCCACAGATTGAGGGCAACAGGTTGGAGCAAGCTCTCTGCAGAAATCACGCAACAGGCCAGATAGATGCTACATAAGAGGGCATGTTTTCTGGGGCCTCTCACCAGGCCCTATGTATGGTGTCACAGGGATGGGGCTAGAGCAGGAACCCCAAAGGTTAACATGTAGCTGGGTCATGCAGTGAAGGTGAAAGTGTTAGTCAGTAAGTTGTGTTTGACTCTTTGCAACACCATGGACTGTAGCCTGCCAGGCTGCTCTGTCCGTGGAATTCTCCAGGCCAAAATACTGGAGTGGGTTGCTATTTCCTTCTCCAGGGAATCTTCCCAACCCAGGGATAGAACCTGAGTCTCCTGCATTGCAGGTAGATTCTTTACCATCTGAGCCACCAGGGAAAGCCCTGGTGTCCCTCAGGAAGGAGATAAGTGTGTCTGCCCAGGCAGGGACACTGCAGCAGTGGTACTTTCAGGGGAGGATTTGGGGCATGGTGCTGGCTGACCGGAGTCAAGGGTGAGAGACTATTCTGAAGGCCCTTTTGTAACTCTTTGTAAACAGAATTGCATTGAAAAAAGTGAAAATCTCAGTTGCTCAGTCATGTCTGACTCCGACCTCAAGGACTATAGCCCGCTAGGCTCCTGTCCATGGGATTTCCCAGGCAAGGATACTGGAGTAGGTAGCTGTTTCCCTCTCCAGGGGATCTTCCCAACCCAGGTCTCCTGCATTGCAGGCGGGTTCTTTCCCATCTGAGTCACCAGGGAAGCCTAAAGAAAACTGTACTACTTCAGGTACAAAGAAAAAACCAACAGTTAAAAAAGGGGAAACAGGTGCCTCTCTGTGAACTACAGTGTAATGAGTGCCAGTGTTTAGGGCGTGGACAGGCAGGCCCTCCTGGCCCCTATACAGACAGCCTCACCCCAGGATGGAAACACAGGCTGGGACAAGTCCCCAGAGGAATGGCTGTTGAGGTGAGGGGACGGGGAGCTTCCTAGAAGGTGGTCCTGGTAGAAGAGGGTGAGACACAAGGCATTACAGGTAGGGGCCCAGACCCAGCACTAAGGACGCGTGGAATCTGGGCGACACCAGGATAGTAGCTGCCATCCATCATGGGGGTCTGAGGGCAGGCTGAGCGCCCAGTGCCCCCTCCAGCCTAGGAGCAGGGTGTGACAAGCAGTGAGCAGGAGGGTCCTGGCCTGCAGTGGGCTCAGCCCTGTGTGCCTTCCCTTCCCCCACAGGACACTGAAAGGGAAGCTGGCCAGACAGCACCCGGAGGCCTTCAGCCGTAAGTGTCACCCAGAACTCCTGCATCCTACTTCTGGGCTCTGCACCCTTTGATGTCAGTGCCCTCAGCCCAGGGCTGGCTTCCGGAATGTACCCCAAGGGCTGACACCAGGCCCAGGCCCTGGTGGGTCGTAGGTCCAGACAGATGTGGGGCAGGGGTCTGGCCTGGTCTCCTTGGCAACCTGCAGAGCAGGTGTTGAGATCAGAATCTCCTCCTTCGGCGGTCGTAACAATGGGATGTTGACAAGGATGACAGTCCTCAGCCCAGTGAGTGTCATGTACGCACTATGAGGCAGGCTGTTACCTGTAGCCACCTGTGAGGTGGGGGCTGTGCCCAGAGGGGCAGTGACTTGGCAGCGGAAGCACAGCATCATCCATGCTGAGCCTCACTTTACCCAGTCTGCTGAATGGGCCAACAGCTCCCTACCGCAGGGCTGCTGAAACCACAGGCACAAAGGCAATGCCACCATTTCCCAGTTTATAAAGCAGGGAACTGAGGCACAGGCAGGTGAGGGGCCAGGCCCAGGTGACACAGTCAAGAGGGCAGAGCCAGGCTCAGGCTCACTGCCCAGGGCCCATGTAGGCCAGACCCCAGAGAACCTGAGTCCTTACCTCACTTCACCTTGAAGAGAAGCCTCTCAGCTGCCAAGGCCTCAGTTTCCTCCTCTGTAAAATGAACAAAGTCCTGTCCTGTGGGGTGGAGGTAGCTGTCAGGGGCCATGGGCCCAATTAATCCCTCATCACAGCACCTGATGAGGACGGTGACTCAGCCAACCCTTGGGTCTTCTTCCCCCAGACATCCCAGAGGCATCTCTCCTGGAGGACGAAGATGAAGACCCCATTCCGCCTAGCACCACCACCACCATTGCCACCTCAGAACAGAGCACAGGCTCGTGTGACACCAGTCCCGACACCGTCTCGCCCTCCCTCAGCCCCGGCTTCGAGGACCTGTCCCACGTCCGGCCTAGTTCCCCTGCCATCAACGGTCACAGCCATACAGATGACGAGGAGATGCCGGGCGAGTAGCCCTGCTCCCAGGAGCTCTGAGGGGGTCTCAGGGCAGCAGCAGCGTCGTTCCCCAGATGTCTGAAGTGGCAGCAGAGAACCCTGCCTCGAGATACTCAGCTTTGCCACCCTAGTCTGTCATTTAGGGCTCGCCAAGGGGACAAGGCTCCCTCCCTAACATTCCTGGGGGCATTTCATTCCTGCTCCTTCGTCACTGAGAACATCTCCCTTCTGCAGATCCCTCTATCAGAGTGGGGATGACCAGTCCATCTGGAGTTGGGCTGGGCACAGGGCGCTTTTCCAGGGTCAGGCCTTAGGTCTACTCTGAACAACACTCCAAGCTTCCCAGAGACCGGAGCCAGCTGCCCCCCGCCCCAGCCCCCGGTCAGAACCCCCTCAAGACAGCCAAGCACCGTCACGTCTTGAGTCCACCCAGCCCACCCCTGCGCCTACTGATTCTGGTCTTCTTGCCCCTTCCCCCAGTGAAAGTACTGAATCCTTCCTCCAATCATCATCTCAAGGAGGTTTCTGCAACAGTTGTAGAAGGCTCAAGACAGAGATTAGCCATCCACCCAGCCCCAAGCCTGGTCGGGCCCTGTTTCTCTGACCAGAGGAGTAGACCTCTAGGGCCTAACAAGCCTCTCCTAGGGCCTTTGTGGAGCAAGCCGAGCAACCCTGGAGAACAGAGTTAAGTGGAATATTTTTGTACCCGATGTTTACAGATGCTGTTGGGAAGTTATCAATAAAGAGACTCTGTTACTAAAAAGGGGAGGGTGCATCTAGCAGTGACTTCCTTCCCTCCTTGGGCCCAGCATCCCAAACAGGGACAGGTGCTGCATGTGCGACAGGCCAGTTACGGATTGCCAGGCACCCCAGCCTAGAAAGAGATGTGGCTGCTTTGGGTGGGCGTCCCCAGTGGTGACAGCCATATAATGACCCCACTTCCCACCACCACAGAGGCCTTCCCACCGCTCACATTTCCTTCCTTGAATAATTCCTCTAAATCTCAGCCCCAAAGTGGGCTCCTCAGGGAGCTAGACAGGGTCCCATTCCCCATCAGACACGGTCACAGTCCTCATCTTTGAAGCACTTTCCATTGTGTTATTAAAGGTCTCTTCCCAGACCTCAGAGTGTCTGCATTTGCCTGGTCCATAGAGGGCGCCGGGAAGTGGTCAATGAAGTAAGAAGGTACCCTAAGCAATGGCTCCACTGTAAAGAAGCCCCCTACAGTGCAGACGTGGGTTCGATCCCTGGGTCAGGAAGATCCCTTGGAGGAGAGCATGGCAATCCACTCCAGTATTCTTGCCTGGAAAATCTCATGGACAGAGCGGTCTGGCAGTCTACAGGGACAGAGTCAGACACGACTGAAGCGATTTAGCACAGCACGCTGCCAAGTCCACGAGAAACTTTGTCCTCACTTGTTCCTAGCGCCCAGCACTTTTTAACTTCTTCATCCCAGAAACAAGGCCTTGGGTCCCACCTCATCTCTTTGAGTGAATGCACCAACCCTACCTGCTCTCCGTGCTCCTGTACGCACCCGCCCTCATATCCAGTTATGTACAGCAGCCAGACAGCCTCCAGTGGCTCTCAGGGGTCCAGCCCCCGCGCCGCCTCCCGCCTCGACCCCTGCGTCTTTGGACCTGCGGCTTAATACCTTTCCTTCAGCACAAAGGTCTCTCCTACTCTGTTTAAATATCTCCGGAGCACCCGCTATGTGCGGGCCGTCTTCCAGGAGGTTTGGAGACGGCAGAAACCTGGAAAGCTGCGGCAGTCTTACTACGTGACCCGATGGGTGGGGCTCACAGCCGGAAGCTAGGGGGCGAGGGTCCCTCTTAGGCGCCGCGACTTCGCCCGCCAGCACCCACCGTGGGGGCGGGGCGGGGTCGAGGGCGGGGCACGACGCGATGCGCGGATTGTGACGCAAGCACGCAGCGCGCTCGGTGCGCAGACGCTTTCGGCGGCGAATCGGCGGTTTCCGGTTCCGCCGCCCTCTTTCTCTTCACCCAGGCGGCCGAGCAGGTTGGTGGTGGAGGCCTTGCGGGTTGGCGGTGGGCCGGGTTGGTTTGTAGGGTGCGGGGGACTATGGGGGCCCAGGGAACGGAGGCGGCGGCCTGGAATCCGTGTAGGCCGGCCAGGTTCTGCGGGATGGCTTAGCAAGGCACGTTGTGCCGGGTTCCTGTCCCGAAGTGGGCCCCGCGAGGGAAATCGGCATTTGGAAGGGGAGCTTGCCCTCTCCGCCGGCCCCAGCTATCTGAGGCGGCCTTGGGGGGAGAGGGTGTGTTCTTCGGGGATGATTCAGTTTAATGCGGAGGGATATTAACTGTAATTTTTCCTCGTGGTGAAAACTGTGCTAGTTCCTTCGAAAATATGAAGCCGCTCAGCTGGGTTTTTATCTCCTTTTTCTAAGTCTGTAAAGAAAGTCTAGTAGTAGCAACTGTTTTCTTAACTTGGAAAATGAAAACGATACCTGTGTAAACACGTACCAGGAACGTGGTTAGCAGCTGTTATTTATGGATTGGATAAAACGCAGGAAGTGTGGTCTGAGCATTCGGGTGTAACCCAGAAGGAAGCCGGAGTTTTGGGTGTCTGAGCTTGGTATTGGAGAGGAAAAGGGATTGTAGAGAGGAAAGTGTGCGTGTTGGGATACTACTAAGATGAGATTCCCACCCAGGCTTCAGGAAGAGCAGGGGCTGGTGAGAGGAAGGGTGGGACCTCCACACCACACTTGGAGAAAATATGCTTGGCAGGGTGGTGCCCTAAAGTTGAAGGTGCAGGCTCAGGGGCAGAAGGAAACAGGCACTGAGGTGGGCCTGCAGTTGAGGTCGAGGCATGCATGGGACTGGCAGGGACTAAACCAGATCAGCCTCTGAGCTGGGGCTGCTCAGACCTTTAGTGATCACCACTCCCCCATCCTTGCTAACCCTCTCTCCCCAGCAGGCGCAGAGATGCAGATCTTTGTGAAGACCCTGACGGGCAAGACTATCACCCTTGAGGTCGAGCCCAGTGACACCATTGAGAATGTCAAAGCTAAAATCCAAGACAAGGAGGGTGAGTTGGGCTGAGTGTGAGTGCTCCGCCTAGTAGGAACCCCTCAGCCCTGGGTATCTGCTGTCCTGTGTGCAAGGGGTGCTGGGCTTCAACAGATCTCAGCCATGCCAGTATTCCCCAGTGTCATCTTGGGAAGGCAGCTTGCCCTCCTTCCCTCCATTTCCCTTTTGACAGATTGGGTAATCCTGGCACAGCCTTGTGGTGGAGGTGGGCGGGGCCCGGCGGCAGCTGCCAGCAGTGTGCTTTCAAGAGCCTCTATAATGGAGTAATGGAGGTCCTCTCTCCTTAGGCATCCCGCCTGACCAGCAGCGTCTGATCTTCGCGGGCAAACAGCTGGAGGATGGCCGCACTTTGTCAGACTACAATATCCAGAAAGGTACGGGGGTGGGGTGGCTAGACAGGGCCTCAGCGAGCCCTAGGACNTCCTTTTTCTAAGTCTGTAAAGAAAGTCTAGTAGTAGCAACTGTTTTCTTAACTTGGAAAATGAAAACGATACCTGTGTAAACACGTACCAGGAACGTGGTTAGCAGCTGTTATTTATGGATTGGATAAAACGCAGGAAGTGTGGTCTGAGCATTCGGGTGTAACCCAGAAGGAAGCCGGAGTTTTGGGTGTCTGAGCTTGGTATTGGAGAGGAAAAGGGATTGTAGAGAGGAAAGTGTGCGTGTTGGGATACTACTAAGATGAGATTCCCACCCAGGCTTCAGGAAGAGCAGGGGCTGGTGAGAGGAAGGGTGGGACCTCCACACCACACTTGGAGAAAATATGCTTGGCAGGGTGGTGCCCTAAAGTTGAAGGTGCAGGCTCAGGGGCAGAAGGAAACAGGCACTGAGGTGGGCCTGCAGTTGAGGTCGAGGCATGCATGGGACTGGCAGGGACTAAACCAGATCAGCCTCTGAGCTGGGGCTGCTCAGACCTTTAGTGATCACCACTCCCCCATCCTTGCTAACCCTCTCTCCCCAGCAGGCGCAGAGATGCAGATCTTTGTGAAGACCCTGACGGGCAAGACTATCACCCTTGAGGTCGAGCCCAGTGACACCATTGAGAATGTCAAAGCTAAAATCCAAGACAAGGAGGGTGAGTTGGGCTGAGTGTGAGTGCTCCGCCTAGTAGGAACCCCTCAGCCCTGGGTATCTGCTGTCCTGTGTGCAAGGGGTGCTGGGCTTCAACAGATCTCAGCCATGCCAGTATTCCCCAGTGTCATCTTGGGAAGGCAGCTTGCCCTCCTTCCCTCCATTTCCCTTTTGACAGATTGGGTAATCCTGGCACAGCCTTGTGGTGGAGGTGGGCGGGGCCCGGCGGCAGCTGCCAGCAGTGTGCTTTCAAGAGCCTCTATAATGGAGTAATGGAGGTCCTCTCTCCTTAGGCATCCCGCCTGACCAGCAGCGTCTGATCTTCGCGGGCAAACAGCTGGAGGATGGCCGCACTTTGTCAGACTACAATATCCAGAAAGGTACGGGGGTGGGGTGGCTAGACAGGGCCTCAGCGAGCCCTAGGACCCAGGATGGAATGCTGACAGTCTGTCTGTCACCAGGAGGGAGCTGTAGAGGAGGATGGTCCTTAAGGTGGGGATCAGATGGCGCTAGGGAGTATCGCTCTGTGAAGTGCTGTTTTCATCGCTAAAAAGCATCTCCATCAGTGTTTACCAAATGGCCATGGTTTCTCGTGTTCTTAGTCACTTTTCTTTTAAGGCCAATGTGTGTGTGTGAGTATAAGTATTGTAAAGGAAATCACCATTTTTTCCCTAGCAAAATAAAAGGTTACCCTTGCATTTCTTAGAAATTGCCTTGCCTGTGGGGAAACTGAGATGGATCACTGTTGGTGTATATTTATATCAGTCTCCGATTTCGTGAAGAACTGGTGACATGACAAGGTGGAGGTTCTGTGGGGTGGCATGTCCATCTGCACATTCCCAAGGGATTCTGATATAGCCCCATCATACTTGATGCTGTGGTCTGGAGGCTGCCCTCCACCTGTGGGACTGAGGTGGTGAGGCTAGGCTCTGTCAGTGTCTCTGCCATTTATTCCTTGTAGAGTCCACCCTGCACCTGGTGCTTCGTCTGCGAGGCGGCATCATTGAGCCTTCTCTCCGCCAGCTTGCTCAGAAATACAACTGCGACAAGATGATCTGCCGCAAGTATGTGCTCACATGTGGGGGTAGGGGCTGCCCTGGGGGTGGTCCGGATGTGCCCTCAGCGTCCCTGGTGTCCTTGCACAGGTGTTACGCCCGCCTGCACCCCCGTGCTGTCAACTGCCGCAAGAAGAAGTGCGGCCACACCAACAACCTGCGCCCCAAGAAGAAGGTCAAATAAGGCTTCTCCACCTGCTTCTCCTTTTCCCGCAGGGCGGCCTCCTGCCCAAGCCCCATGGTCCTGGGGCCTCAATAAAGTTTCCCTTTCGTTGACTGGAGCAGTAATTGGTGTCCCTGTGGCTGGTCTGTCCAGTGGGGGGGGGTGACTGAGATGTGGACATCTATGGGACTTCATGTCACTCAGCTCTTCATAGCCCTTGGGGTCCCAGGTTCTGAGCTCCAGTTGTCTTATCTGTAAATTGGACCATGGTCTCTACTCTTCACATCAGAAGTTGTCATAACCACAACACAGGCAAGTCTCAGACCTGGCCCTAGTGAGCCCACCCATTTGGGTTTTATCATCTGAAATACGAAAATAAAGACCTTCACCAAGTGACTGGTGGGACCTGGTCAGGCACATTTAACAGCGCCTCATGTCTGGGCCCTGGAGGTGTTTGGGTGTGGGTGGATAGGATGGAGCATCCCCCCTAGTGTAGTAATACCTTCTCTCCACCTTGCCTGACTACTAGGCCTCCTGGGCTCCACCCAGGACTGATGTCTGTGTGGTGAGGGTTGCAGTCCCCTGGCAAGGCCATGTTTTTATTTGTCTTGGGATGACTGGGGCTTGATGTAGGTGACAGCTCAGGCCCAGACAGTGATGCCTGAGAAGAGCTGAGACCTGGAGTGCCAGTTAAGGGGCGTCACTTCATGTCTCAGGTAGTTGAGTTTCATTTTTTGTTAGCTGTCCCTCCCTCGCTAAGACCAGGCCACCGTTTTCCTGGTTTACCCACCTGTCCACTCCTAGAGGAGGGAGGTTCTGAAGTTCAAATTAGGCAGTGTGTGTCCAGCTCTCAGGCCTTTTCTTAATATGGAACACCACCACTATCTCCCTGCCCTGCCTGGACTCCCATCTCGGGCTTTTTTTCAGCTCACTTCCAATCAGGGCTTCCCTGATAGCTCAGTTGGTAAAGAATCCACCTGCAATGCAGGAGACCCTGGTTTGATTTGGGTCAGGAAGATCCCTTGGAAAAGGAGTAGGCTACTCACTCCAGTATTCTTGGGCTTCCCTT
>SJYA01010888.1:0-12363 GCA_006410615.1 Neotragus moschatus
TGTCTGGCTCTCCACAAAGCACTGAAATAATTCAGCAGCTACATCTGCTTCCCCCTCCATCGCACAGACCTTCATGCCTGCAGCGAGTCTAGAAAACTGAGCTTAGTAGCCCAGCACCTGGACCTTGGAGGATCTCCGCTTCAGCCAAGAAGGGCTCCAGCCTGGCATCGGTCTTGGTTCCTAAAGAGCAGCCCGTGTTCGTGTCTTCCCCCTACACATCCCAGTCATTGCCAAGCTCTTCTCTAAACCATCACCAGCAGTGTTCCCTGCAGGCAAAAGCCACCAGGAGGAGAGAGAAATGATGCCGCCTCGCTCAGTAAGCCCTCTCCCCGTCCTGGGGTTGAGCACACAGACCCTGACTTCTAACCATCAACATTCACCTGGGGGACTTCCCTGGTGGCCCAGTGGCTAAGACTCTGCCCTCCCAATGCCGGGGGCCCGACTTTGATCCCTGACCACGGACCTAGACCCCACATGCTGCCTGAAAGATCCTGTGTGCTGCAACTAAGCGACGCCAAATAAATAAATAAAAATAAATTTTGAAAGAGAGAGAGAAGTTGACAAAGTTGAGAAAAGGAAAGTCTGCAGCATTCAGTGGAACAAAATTCTGCCAGGAAGCAAAATCATCTCAGACAAATTCAAACAGTAATTGGCCTGAGATATGGAAAGATACTGCATCCGTTTCTCTAAACTGAGAAATCACCACATTCTGAGAAGAAGAACAACAAAAAAAACCTTCTCTTGAGAATAAAGTCAAGATCACCAGGATAAACCAAACTTTAAGAGATGGTGAGGGTGGTAGAAGGAATTCCGAGGATGGTGGGTTTGATCGCTTTAAAGAAAAGCAGGAGAAATTGACCAAGAATGTACAACAAGAACAAAGGAGTGGAGAGTCGGAAAGGAAAGACATTAAAAAGAAGAGATAGTGTGGATTTCCCTGGTGGTCTAGGGGTTAGAAACCCGCCCTGCAACGCAGGGGACGCAGGTCCGATCCCCGGTCCGGGAGGATCCCACATTCTGTGAGCCACTCAGCCCATGTGCCAC
Source organism: Neotragus moschatus (assembly GCA_006410615.1). Lineage (NCBI taxonomy): Eukaryota > Metazoa > Chordata > Mammalia > Artiodactyla > Bovidae > Neotragus > Neotragus moschatus. Next base: position 1,045 of record SJYA01010888.1, read on the forward strand.
AATTACTGAACTGGAGCCCCCAGAGCCTGTGCCCCGCAAGGAGAGAAGCCACTTCAGTGAGAAGGCTGCACACTGCCGCAAAGCCCAGCCCGGGCAGCTAGAGAAAGCCCAGGGGCAGCAACGAAGACCCAGCGCGGCCCAAAGTGAATAAAGGAATCGACTTAAAAAACAGAAGTGCAGGAGGAGAGCCAGGGGACAAGCCACTCGCTCACTCCAGTTGGAAAGAAGCCCTCAGATCCCGCAGAACCTCACCCGCCACCGGATCTCCAGGCGAGGACTAGCCTGTGACGCCAGGAAAGGGGCTCTGGCCTGGTAGCACACGCAGCTGCAGTTCCTGCTGCCGCTGGCGCTCACGTCCCGAAGGGAGAAGTCGGTCTCCTGCCCAGCCAGGTCCTGTACCTGGCTCGAGCAGGTGAACGTGACCGGCCCCAGCTCCGTGGCCAGCCTCTGGCACTGCAGGGTCATCTTGTCCTTCGGTCCCTGCGCCGCTTCAGTGGGCTTGGAGGGAAGGCTTATGGAGATACCCTGTGGGAGAAGGGGGACTCTGAGGTCACGGAGAGGGGAGCCCGGGGTGCCCGGCTTGCCCTGTTCTCCTGGCAGGGGCTTCCTGTGGGACGTGCGAATGGCCTCTTGCTCTTCCTGCCTGACTCCAACAAGGAGGTTTTCCCCTCCTAGGAGCCCTGGATCAAACCAAGGCATCACCTCTGCTCCTGTCTCTCTCCATCTCCCTCCCAACAACCCTGGAGGGGAGACGCCCTCTCCGCCTCTTCCTCTGGTCCCTCCCTCATCCCCTGGCCCCAGTCCTTCCCAGGCGCCCCCTCACCCGTCACCACAGTAGCAGGGCATCACGGCCGTGAGCTCATGTGGGGGTTCCCCCTCCTGTGGTATTTGCAGGCGTACTCTCCCGCGTGGCTGGACTTTACATCGGGTAGATGGAATTCAGCCCGGCCGTCTGTGGAGTCGGGTGACTGGATCATCTCCCAGATGAGCCCCCCATTCCTGAGAGCACAGCTTACGTCCCTGGTGGGAGTCCCGCATCGCAGGGTCACAGACCTCCGAGCGGGGACCACCGAGCTGGGCCAGGCCCTGAGGGAGGGCTTGGGAAGCGCCTCTGGAAGGAAGCGGGTCTCAGGTCTGGGGGCGCCCCACCCACCTGCTCTCCGGAAGCCCACGGAGGGGAGGGGAAGGTGCGGTCCCTGGGAGGGAGGATCAGGAGGGGGCACGGAGGACCACCCACCAGCTCTTCCTCCGTCTGCCTGGCCGACACACAGCCCTGCAGGGAAGGAGACAGAGACACCAGCCTGGCGCCCGGGTGGTCACCTCCTGGCCCCCAGGGACCGTCCTGAGGCTCCTGCCCGGGAGTGCGCAAGTCCCCACGCTGGACCCTGGGCCCCGCTCTGCTCCCAGCTCTTCCGCCCCGACCCTCAGGGCTTCTCCAGGGCTGCGCTCACGTCCCAAGACCCCAGGACCTTTCTCAGCTGCGCAGAATCCCCCCGAGCCTCTTACCCTCTCTTTCTACCTGAGCCACGCTTAGTTTGACACGCCTCTCTCTCTCTCTTTCCAGCTGTGCTGCCCGTGGGCTCCTAGTTCCCCCAGACATAGCAAGCAAACTTATGGTTACCAAAGGTGACAGAGAAGGGAGGGATAAATTATGAGCTTGGGATGAACAGGGTCACAGCACTGTACGTAGAATAAGCAACAAAGACCTACTGACTAGCACAAGGAACAGTTTTCAATGTCTTGTAATAAGCAGGAAGGGAAAAGAATCTGAAAAGTGTGTATGCATATATACGTACTGCCATTAATGCTCGGACGTGGCAGATACAGGTTTACCTGAGTGCTAGCATCTCTTCGGAGAAGGAAAAGGCAACCCACGCCAGTGTCCTTTCCTGGAGAATCCCAGGGACGGCGGAGCCTGGTGGGCTGCCGTCTATGGGGTCGCACGGAGTTGGACACGACCGAAGCGACTTAGCAGCAGCAGCAGCAGCAGCAATATCTCTTTAAAGCTAATATCAAGCCTGTTTTCTAACATTATTAAAGAGAGAGAGAGATGTAGCTTAACGAGGATGTTGGGTAGGTCTGTGTGGCTAAGAGATTTCCTCTTTTTACCCCTATGTGGACTAAACAGTTCTGTGTCTTGCAATGAAAGAGGGAAGTTACCAAGCCTTTGAGCTAAAATTGCATGAGTCAATCAAAAATATTATGTTTCATGTGTTGGAAAAAAAAAGCAGAAAAGTAAATACCCAACAGGTGAGGAGACCCAGATGTCCATCAAAAGATCAATGGGTGGCAAAAATGGGGTGCATACACATAAGGGAATACTATTCAGCCACGAAAATGAATGAAGTTCTGATACACGCTGCAGCGCAGATGGACGTGGAAAACACCGGGCTAAGTGAGGCTTGCCAGACACATGGAAGAGCAAATACGGCTATGACTGCACTTTCATACCTCAAACAGGCACATTCCTGGAGACAGAAAGGACAGTAGAAGTCAGCAGGGGCCGAGGAGAAAGAGGAAACAGGGGATTGGTTAATGAGTACAGAGGCTGGTTCGGAGATGATGAAAAAGTGTGGGCTGATGCTTTGCACAACATTGTGAATGCCCAGAATACCTCTGAAATACATACGTGCACATGGTTGGAAGGAGAAGGTTTTAAACGTTCAAAGGTTAAAAGATCTATGGAAGCAGTTGTTAATGGAATCAATGTCCAACCAGGTCAGAGGGGACTGACTGATAAAAGGAATAATTGAATTCTCTCTCAGTCCAGCGGTTAAGAGTCCAAACTTCCACGGCAGGGAGCACCAGAGCGACCCCTGGTCGGGGAACCGAGATGCCACGTGCTGCCCTGCACGGCCGGAAAAAGAAAAGGAATAAAGAACATAAAAACATAAAACAGCAGCACTGCCAGCATTGTTTATAATAGCCAGGACACGGAAGCAACCTGGGTGTCCATCGGCAGATGAATGGATAAGAAAGCTATGGTACGTATACACAATGGAGTATTACTCAGCCATTAAAAAGAATGCATTTGAATCAGTTCTAATGAGGTGGATGAAACCTGAGCCTATTATACAGAGTGAAGTAAGTCAGAAAGAAAAACACCAGTACAGTATACTAAAGCATGTATATGGAATTTAGAAAGATGGTAACGATAACCCTGTATGCGAGACAGCAAAAGAGACACAGATGTAAAGAACAGACTTTTGGACTCTGTGGGAGAGGGCGAGGGTGGGGTGATTTGAGAGAATGGCATTGAAACGTGTGTATTACCGTATGTGAAACAGATCGCCAGTCCAGGTTCAATGCATAAGAGGGGTGCTCAGGGCTGGTGCACTGGGATGACCCTGAGGGAGGGGGTCCAGGATGGGGGAACACATGTACACCCGTGGCTGATTCATGTCAACGTGTGGCAAAAACCACCACAATATTGTAATTAGCCTGCAGTCAAAATAAATAAATAATTTTTTTTAAAAAAGAATCCTCCTGCCAAAAGCCTACNTGCACTGGGATGACCCTGAGGGAGGGGGTCCAGGATGGGGGAACACATGTACACCCGTGGCTGATTCATGTCAACGTGTGGCAAAAACCACCACAATATTGTAATTAGCCTGCAGTCAAAATAAATAAATAATTTTTTTTAAAAAAGAATCCTCCTGCCAAAAGCCTACACGCAGCAACACAGACCCGACGCAGACAAAACTTAAAAAATCAATTAGTTAAAAACTTAGCACTTACTGAGCGTGTGCTATGCTGTGTTAGGGGCTCAGTCGTGTCCTACTCTTTGTGACCCCGTGGACTGTAGCCCGCCCAAGAATGTCATGCATGCTTGACCCTAATTGTGAAGGTAACCCTGAAAGGTGAGGAAACTTTCAGATAGTGGCGTGGTTCTCCCGAAGTTCACGCAGATGGCGTGCGCAGCAGCTGCGTCTCCTGCGAATGTGCTGCAGCCCTGCATTTCCCTCTGAAAACACAGCTAGGACATGTCTCTAAAACGGCCTCTGACACGAGGAACAGGAGGAGCAGTTTGGGGATCAGAAAGATGATGACTGGAGAAGTGAAGGAAGTTCAAGTGCTAGTCGCTCAGCTGTGTCCGACTCTCTGCGACCCCATGGACTGCAGCCCACCAGGCTCCTCTGTCCATGGGATTCTCCAGGAGAGAATACTGGAGTGGGTTGGCGTGATAGCCAAAAGCCAAGCGCAAAGGCCCCGATGGAGGCGAGTTCTCCTCTCCAGATTTGCTGTGAATACCAAGCCTTGTTGCTTTCTGGAAATACTTGTCGTGTGTCACCTCCTAGCTGCTTAGCTGGAGGGTGGGGAACATTCTGAACCACGTATCTTTTCCGTCCTCGGGCATTTTCCAAGTCCTGCCAGGCACACCCAGGGTGCTTCCAGACCAAAGACCATGTGGGTACGTTCCTCTTAACTGAACATCATGCCTGAGTGGAATCGTTTGGGGAGTTAGAGCCTTCTGGGCTGAATTTGGCTTCCTCACATACCACCTGTGCAATCTGAAGCAAGCCCCTTGGTTCTGCAGACTCTCATCTGGGTCCTAAGCTGTCGAGGAGGACCTGATCTTCTCTCGCAGGGTTTGGCTTGGCTTGGCTGGTTGGTTGGTTGTTTGGGGAAGGATCAGATAGGTGCCTCCCAAATGTGGAATATAGTCCACTGGTGTTACGTGTGATGATTTTAGGTGGGAGGAAGGATGGTTAAAGCATTGCCTGACAAGGGATAGTTAGGGAGTTTGGGATGGATGCACACACTGCTGTGTTTAACTGGATGACCAGCAAGGACGTGCTATAGACACAGGGAACTCTGCTCAATGGTATGAGGCAGCCTGGATGGGAGGGGAGTTTGGGGGAGAAGGGGTACCTGTACATGTAGGGCTGAGTCGCTCCGCTGTTCACCTGAAACGATCTCAACATTGTTCATCGGCTGTACATGCTCACTTGCTCCATCGTGTCCACTCCTTATGACCCCATGGACCGTATGTAGCCCACCAAGCGCCTCCGTCCATGAGATTAGCCCAGCAAGAATACTGGAGTGGGTTGCCATTTCCTTCTCCCTATCTTCCCAACCCAGGGGTCAAACAGGTATCTCCTGAGGTTCCTGCATTGGCAGGCGGATTCTTTACCACTGAGCTGTTTGGGAAGCCTTGTTAATTGGCTATANCCGTATGTAGCCCACCAAGCGCCTCCGTCCATGAGATTAGCTCAGCAAGAATACTGGAGTGGGTTGCCATTTCCTTCTCCAGGGGAATCTTCCCAACCCAGGGGTCACACAGGTATCTCCTGAGGTTCCTGCATTGGCAGGCGGATTCTTGACCACTGAGCTATTTGGGAAGCCTTGTTAATTGGCTATACCCCAAATCAAAATAAAAAGCTTCTTTAAAAAATAGTAAACAAAACAAAAAAAAACTCCTGCATGACAGCGTGCCGTAAGCACTCTCATACTGCCTTTGATGATATCAAGAAGACGTCTGTTTGAAACTAGCCTCCAGTGTATCTTGGTCATGGCTGATTGCCTTTCTAATAAAGAAACCGTGTAGTTCAGGCTCAGAAACTTGACATGGAACACAGTATCTCACAGTTACCATCGGGCCGCATTTTTTTCTTATAGTTGCCTTCTACGAGACACGGGGCTTTTATCCACGGTATTGATACAGAGGGTCTAACATACATTTTTGTGTTGGCAAGACAGTGTGAGTCAGTCTTAAGAAAACACAAAGCCAGAAAAAAAGAAAAACACAAAGCCTATAACGTTCAGGCATTCAATTCAGCAAACATCCCAAACAAAGCGGGGACAAGGGCAAGCCCAGTTTGTTAAGCAGTGGTTTGGAGGGCACGTGAATATTGCACTCCAATTTCCGACACAGGATATGCACTCAGTGACTAAAGGTGATGTCATTTCTCTCGCCAAGCCCAATGTAAACTTCTCACCAGTTACCTTATTTTCTGTGTTCTCCGTGTACGGCCCTGTGAGACTGACTGAGGCAGAGGAGGAGAAGCGGTTTGGAGAGCATCTAGCCTGTCAGCTTGGCCAGGGATCCTTCTTCTGTCTTGCAGCCACAGAAAGGGGAAAAGCTGGGATGACCCGCGCCTCACCGCCCCCCTACTCCAGAGTGAGGGCAGGAACACTTTTGTGGGGCAGCGCGGTTCCCTCTTCCCATACCTTCCGGAAACGCCTTGAGGATGCTGATTGCAACATGTTTCTTGCACAAGAACTTGTCTCACAGGAAATCCTCACCTGTCTCGGGCAAATTTCAGGCTTCAGATAGGTAGGCCTCCAAATGCCTTAGGCGTGAGCCTGAGGGATTCCTGAAGAGGCGAAGGCACTTTGCCATTGAGGATACTGGAAATCCCCGGCAAGCATCAGCTAGTTGGTAGACATGCCCACTGGCTAAAAACGAAGGGCTGTTGTCAAATTATTTCACAAACTGTGACAATGAGAATTCAGCTGACAAAGTAGAGTCCCAGAACATCACTGGCGGTCCAGTGGTTAGGACTGATTCTCACTGCTGGCGTCCCCAGCAGGCTGTTTCGGTTAACCTAAGTTTAAATTAAATCATGTGTAGGCCAGAATGACTTCCCCATACTTCAATACGTGAACATTTCTTCCATCCATTTCCCCTTTCAACTGGGACTCCTTTCAGGAATCATTGATAATCAATATATTTCCCCAACTTTGCCAGAGCGGCTCTTTTTTTTCTGCCTGCTCTGGGCCCAGCCCTCTCCTTCAATGCTGGGCTCCTTTTTGTTTATATATTGCCTTGTTGTCCACGTTGGGGGAAATTTCCTGCGCTATCGTGAACAGGCTCAGAGCTATGCTAACAGAAATGTTTTATAGGCCGCTCATTTTATCATCTGTGCCCAGTGGACACTGTGCCCGTGCTTCAAGCAGGAAACTTAAAGCCAGTGGTGTCACGCGTCGTGAACAGTTACACTCTATGACAGCATCACTGGCAGTTTTTCCATCCTGAACATTGGGGTCAGAAGTATGATTAGAAACAAGACAGTTACTTTCCATCAGCAGCCTCTGTTAGCAAAACCAGATCAATATTCTAGGAGAACTCTGCTTTCTTAACAGAGACAAAAAAAAGCAAAACTAGTTCAGCCTTGCATCGGCTTACTGTTAATGACGGCATTCATGAACCTAATTAAATTCAGTCTAATCTTCATCCTGACAACATACAAAATTCTTTCCTCAAAGCTCCTTTTTCATAAGTCTTTTATCGTTTTCCGGATCTGAACAACTTTGTTCTGAATTTTCTCATCCGGAAACAAACAACTCCAGGACAAAATAATTATTGTCTTTTTCCACCAAAAATNAGTCTAATCTTCATCCTGACAACATACAAAATTCTTTCCTCAAAGCTCCTTTTTCATAAGTCTTTTATCGTTTTCCGGATCTGAACAACTTTGTTCTGAATTTTCTCATCCGGAAACAAACAACTCCAGGACAAAATAATTATTGTCTTTTTCCACCAAAAATACCTCTTTATCCTTTCTTTTTGCCCACAACACATGCTCTATTTGTTTTATGCATAGAAATGTTTCCCTTGTCATTTTCACATGTCACAGTTTTTAACCCTGGGAACCTTAACAAAACCAAGTGATTGAAATGAGACACCAGTGTTTTCTGATTGCAGACCTAAGGATATATTTCATACATCTAAAAGTATACATTTTTCACAGCATAATTTTTCTTTAATGGTACATCATGCATGTTTAATAAACCCAACCATCTTTAGTTTCCCTCTTGGTCTTACGAGAAGACAAACGTAGGTAAATTTAGATTTGTTTGACTTGTAAGCACTTATAGTTTTTAAGGCCAATTGAGTAGAGCCCCTTTACAAATTAACCTCAGCAATATTATCTAATGGCAAAAACACATATTGAGACATACAAACCTCCGGACAAACAGAGATCTCTTTGCTTCATCTTTTTACATTTATTGAATTAGGCATTGCAGTTAAACTTATCGATTTATGACTAATAGAATAGTCAGATTCACATTCTCAGTTTTAAAAGGCTTCTATCTTTTCTTTTTCCTTGACTTGAAGTTTTATATTTAACCCAAGGCTGAAGATCCAGGCAAAGTGGACTATGTGTGTATTTCAAGGACATGATAAGCAGTAACTTCAAATTTTCTCCTAGGCATATTTTTGTTTTCCCAGGGTCTGATAAAAGAATTTTATCAAACTAGATTTCTGTAACTACATATGCAAAAAGAACTGTGTTTTTTTTGTTTTGTTTTTTTTGAATTTCAAGAGTTTCATTTTAAGCAATCTTCTCTGGAGTCTGAGGAATACTGCTGCCATACATCGTCCAGAAAAAAAGTCATTTTTCTGGTCATAATTTCACAGCTAAAATTTTTCTTAATGAACTGAACCTGAATTTCCCATTCTACATAAGGCAACAAGAGTACCAACCACACAAGTGGAATACACACGCAGACACCAAACGACAGACCAGTCATAAACTCTCTCCGAGGGTGACCTGTAGAGCCCTAAACAAACACGTCCCCAAACGGCCCTCAATGGTAGATGTCAGAACCAACTGGCAAGACGCCCAACTCACCCCCAGCGCTCACACACGGCCCTCAACAGCAGCCAGGTGTCAGAACCGACTGGCAGGAGTGCCCAGAATGGTAGCAGCTCACGTCCTGGGTGGAGTCTGGCCGTCATGCAGTTAACTGCCCCACCTGGAGTTTCAGTATCTTTAAGACAGCTCACAGAATATGGCTCAGAATAATATCTACAGCCCTTGAGAAGGAATTAAGTCTCCTCGACTATGCTTAGTGCTGCCAAGTCACTTCAGCCGTGTCCGACTCTGTGTGACCCCATAGACAGCAGCCTGCTAGGCTCCCTCATCCCTGGGATTCTCCAGGCAAGAACACTGGAGTGGGTTGCCATTTTCCTCTCCAATGCGTGAAAGTGAAGTCACTCAGTCATGCCTGACTCTTAGTGACCCCATGGACTGCAGCCCACCAGGCTCCTCCGCACATGGGATTTTCCAGGCAAGAGTACTGGAGTGGGGTTCCATCACCTCCTCCGATGCTTAAGGACTACATTATTGTTACTTGGTCTCCTGTTGACTCTTTCGTTTTCACATGTTCTCATTTCTCTGATTAAACTTACTCTTTGGCGGACGTGGGGGCAAGGCAATGACCATACAGTCTTGTTTCAGTTCTTCACGTGTTGAGGACAAGTTGTCGCTTTAATTTGGCAGTCCCCAGCGCTTCTGGCACCAGGGACCAATTTCGTGGGAGATCATTTTCCCACACACCAGGGGGGTAAGATGGTTTCAGGGTGATTCGAGTGCCTTATGTTTACTGTGCACTTTATTTTTGTTAATATTACATCAGCTCCACCTAGATCACCAGGCATGGGATCCCACAGGGTAGGGACCCCTGCTTTAATTCTCTCTAGAATTGACGCATTGGATCCCACAGGGCAGGGACCCCCGCTTTAATTCTCTCTAGAATTGACGTGGGAGATGCTTTTACTTTTTCCTTTCACACACAGGTGCAGTCTCAGAAGGATCTGTAGGTTGTTCAAAGCTATCAACCCAGTGAGTGGTGGGGCTGTGGCTGTCCAAAATCAAAAACAAACAAACAAACAAAAAAGGAAGTCATCCTCTTCTCCATAAAGTAGGAAGAGAGAAAGGAGAAGTTGGGAATTTTAGTAAAAACAGAAGAGGATGTGTTCCACCAAAATTAGGCATAAATCAAGAACACACGAGTGAGTGGTTAAGACTTGCTTAGGAACAGAAAATGTGTGTATAAGCAGGAGAAAGGCATCAGATTGCCAGATAAAATGAGAATTAATAAACTCGGGAGAAACTATGGCAGCAGCCAGGGCTTCCAGAAGATAGATTTTAGGATCCAGGTCAAAGGTCTACTGTGCCACTGAGCAACCAACCCTGCCTCTTACTGATAAGGAGGGTTCTGGGAAATAGCTGTGAGCACAGNAATTAATAAACTCGGGAGAAACTATGGCAGCAGCCAGGGCTTCCAGAAGATAGATTTTAGGATCCAGGTCAAAGGTCTACTGTGCCACTGAGCAACCAACCCTGCCTCTTACTGATAAGGAGGGTTCTGGGAAATAGCTGTGAGCACAGGAATCTAATGGGAGAAGAAATTTCGCAGGGTCTGAACTTGGTCTTCCTCGGGGGAAGATCAGAGCAGGACTTTGGAAGAGGTTTGCTTGGCCACCAAGAGTGATGTCAGGAGAATGGTGTTGACGCGTTTAAAAGGTGAGCTGGAGGGACTGCCCCGGTGGTCCAGTGGCTAAGACTCCATACTCCCAACGCAGGGGGCTCAGGTTCGATCCCTGGTCAGGGAGCTAGATCCCACATGCCACAAACAAGACCCGTGGCAGGCAAATAAAAAACATATATATATTAATGATAAAAAATAAAAGGTGAGTTGGAGCATGAACGAGGGGACAACAACAATCACAACGAGTTTCGTTTGGCTCTGTGAGTCTGAGAGCAGCAGCCCTTACACAGGAGCTGACATTTATTGAGCGTTGTCCAAGGTAATCCTAATGGTCTTTCCAATGCTTCCGTTTTACCGCCAGGGCAGCGGAGGCTGGGAAGGGTCGCTTTCCTAATCTCCCACAAGGAGTGAGCAGCGGCACTGGGATTCGGTCTCAGGTCTTAATGGTTACGAAGGCTTAACCACCGATAGCGCCTTCTACGGATCTGGGAGGTCCTGGAGAGATGACCCAGAAGGAAGATCCCGGGCGTCGTGCAAGGGCATTACTACTCGGGAAGCGAGGCTGTGGGGCTGCCGGCAGGACCGGTCCAACCACCGGACCCCAGCGTCTCCTTCTTCCCTTCTGGGAAGTCTTCTCTGCCCTCCCGGGCTCAGGCCCAGACGCGGCCAGAGGCCCGATTCTGGCTATGCCGGTCGAAAACGACCAGCGCGCCCAGGGAGATGAGAACCAGGCCCGCCAGCCCCAGGCGGAGGACGTTGCCCTGGGTGTAGTCCGAGGCGCCCGAGCCTGCGGAGCCAGCAAGGGAGAGAGGCGGTCAGCGTCGCCGCCAGACCGGCATCTCCGCCCGTCCTTTGGGTCTCTAACCTCCAGAGCGCAGCTGAGAACGCAACTTCCAGTCTCAACATTGCAGGGCAGGGGCTGCATGGCAGCAGGGCTTCGACCCCCGGGTCTAAGGGAGGAGGGGTGGGGCCCGGATCCCCGGGTCTAAGGGGAGAGAGGCAGGGCCTAGACCCCCGGGTCTAAGGGGAGAGGGGCGGGGCCTAGACCAACGGGTCTAAGGGAGGAGGAGGGGCGGGGGCCCGGACCCCTGTGTCTAA
>SJYA01010889.1:3182-13214 GCA_006410615.1 Neotragus moschatus
TGGGGGCGGGGGGCGGGTAGGGGCAGGCAGGCGGGAAGAGGAAAAATATTGGCCCTAGGAAGTGATTTATTTTCTTCTCTGTCCTTTTGTGATAAAGATTTCTCATTTCTCTCTTTAGAAGTCTACTCTATGGAGATATTAGAGGTGATCTTTTGTCAGATGGAGGAAAAGTTTCCATAGGGGACTAGGGTGGTAATGCTGATTAGCAATATCTGAGGTGTCTGTAAAAATTGTGAGGCTTAAGACAGGAAGGCTATTACAAGTCTTTCGTTAAGAATTGTGCAGTTACCGAATCTGCAGTCACACTCCTTTTTTAACAGAAGGATCTATTCGAGGAGTACTCTTTTAAGATGAAACTTTCCAGCATGGCACTGTGTAATACACAGGTGGCCTTAAAAGTTTTTCTTTATAAAGGAAGCTACCAGCTTTCTCCCTCCTCCACATTTTATTCCAAAATATTAGAAGTGCAAAGGAAACCTGAAAGGGAAGCTTATCTTCTCAAAAGGCTGGGTTAGAAAACTGTCCAAAAGGATGCTGTGCCATGTGAAATCAAACTTTATGGTGCCCATAAAAGACTTTATGGGAAGCACTCCTTGAAGAATCATCTTTAACCTTCTTGGTAGCAAGAAAAACCATCTACTTTTTCTAAATTTTCTTGTGAAACAATTCTCAGAAAAGACCGTTGTTAAATATACTTGCAACTTGCACTTTTCACATCCCTTCAGATAGTCCAAAGTTTGGATATTTGGAATGTTTATCAAGAATGAATTTTTTTTTTTGGTTTATTTACATGGACAGTGCCAAGAGCAACTAATTAAAAAACAAAAGTCAGATTCTAAGCACTGTGGATAAAAGTTGGTGCCTTATGCATCTGTATACACGGTATTCCATGTAGTCCTGCTAATGACTGAACTAAAAATGACTGAAAATATCTTCCTTGACAGTAAATATCTACTGTCCCTGGAATTTCTCAAGAATATACCATTGCCAAGTATACAATCTACAAATAAATAAAAGTGATCCCAACTAATGAGGGTGTATTTGTAACCAAAAATCACTCATTCTTGCAGTCCCAAGAAGTAAGTATGAAGATCAGATTTTTCTATGCTTCTTTTATAAATATCATGAATATGAGACTTCTTCAGGGTGATCAAAAGTTGGACAAAACCTTTTTTTCTCTTGTCCTGACTTTTTTGTTGTTTCTTGTCTTTGCTATCTAAAGTAGGAAGTGGATTAGCTTTGCTCTGAAAAGAATCTAGATTCAAATATAGAAGAGCTTGAAATGAAGTGAAGTGAAAATCATTTAGTCATGAGTCTAACTCTTTGCAACCCCATGGACTATACAGTCTGAAATTTTCCAGGCCAAAATACTGGAGTGGGTAGCCTTTCCTTTCTCCACGGGATCTTCCCAACCAGGAATGGAACTCAGGTTTCCTGCATTGCAAGTGTATTCTTTACCAGCTGAGCCACCAGGGAAGTCCACAGAAGAGCTTGGACAGCCGCTTAATCTCTCTGAGTCTTTTCTCACTTGTCACAGGGAGCGTGATACCTACGTACCTCACAGGGATGTGTGAGGAAAGAAAAAGGATCCTTATGAAATGCCAGGCACACATGATCAATAAACGAGGGTGAGGGTGATGGTAATGGTAGGGTCAAGGGTGATGGTAGGGTCAATTCTTAAGGGTAAAGGCCCCTAGAGGTGTTCCCAATAATTCATTTATCATTGAGCCCAATTTTAGCCCATATTTTGATCTCACTGAAATACCTTGTTGCCATGGAGTGTAGGATGATTGTAACATGATTCATAGACATGCATAAGTCACCCAACGCTGTAATCTCTGTTTTCCACCTGGAAGCGTTCCCGTTGGTGGAGATCATTTAAGGAAAGACCAGTCACTCAGGCATGCTGCCATCCCCAAAGAGCTGTTTGGGAGTTGGGGCTGTTCTGATTCGTTCTGTGTCTCGTTGCCTCTTCTGCTTTACAAGTTAGAGGAAATTTTCTAGAAAAGTTCAGTGATGCCTGCAGGTCGAATACTTTGAAAAATGCACCCACTATTTTAGTGTCTTTGGATAATGGTTTTGTGGTAACGAAAATATCTTTCTACTTTCAGCAGAAAGGCATTAGGTTTACATTTTCGGAATTTTAAATTGAAGGCCTATAAAGCAACCTTCAGTTTTTCAAGGGAAAGGAAAGTTTAGAAAGTGTACAGGATGCTTTTACAGAACAGTCAAGGCCAAACTTTTTCAACGAAGAAATAGTAGTTAGAAAGATTTGGTTCCGCTCCTTTTCCAGATTCCTCGCTCTCCTTCCAAACTTGTCTTTTCTTGGGGTGACCCCAGGGTGCTGACAGGGAAATTTGGATGAAGACACCATAAATAAAAATGGATACTGTTTGGCAGACATAAGCAACGCACGAAGAAAAGGCCGCCTGTGGCTCTTGTAACCCTTATGTTTCCCACGGTACCAGGCACTTAGTCGGTACTCAGGAAATATTTGATAAATAAATGACTAATTTTAAGTCACTTTGCAATTTTAGTGGAAGAGTCGGCTGAAGTACTTTTTTCATGTAAACCTGGAGCAGTTGCGCTTAGGAAATCCAGACAAAAAAATCAGGATCCTTTTGCTAAAGAAGAAAGATTCTAAATTTTACCTTTATGAGTTATCTTGAATGACTGAGATATAACCCTAAAAACTAACACTTTTTATGATTCCAAATAGCAAACCTCAGGAAATTTGCTGATTTAACTTTGCCATGAAAAGAAAGTTTTCTCCCAAAGGCTAAAAAGATGGAGAGGAGGCAAGAAAAAGAAAGCATCCAAACCAACTCTGTCTCAAGCTGGAGCGTTCCCCTCAAGTCACGAAGAGATAATAACTATACATTTAACCATCCTTTCAGCCATTTGTGGTTAAGGATGAGGCACTGATTTGACTCAAACATGTTTTTGCAATGCTTTCAGTACGGTATCCTAAACTTCAGAGGGGAAAGATTTTGCCAGAGTTAGTTGGCAAAGGCATTTGTGTTGGCTTGAAAAACCATAAGCTAATCACTTATTGAGTCCTTTAAAAACAACTTGATGAATGTCTGGCAAGATATCATGACTGAAACTCTCCATTGCATGAGTCCAAATACAATAGAACTTTGAAGATTCTGGGCGAGTCAGAGTCATATTTGGCGATTTTTGTTTGGTGGGGAAAAAAACACCACAGTGTATCAAATGGCCCCTGTGCCCCACCTCACCGTAAGTCAGTAGGTGTGGATAACACTACGATCAATCCCATTTATGTATGCATGTCTCTGGGCAGATGGCGTTTTGTGCTGTAGTAGATTTCCCTGACGCCCAGGCTTTTCTCTTCCCCGCTGGCTGGCAGAGGATATCAGAGCCTTGTGCGTGCCCCTTCTGCACTCGGTGTTTCGCTGCAGGCTTCTTATGTCAAACCCCTGTGGAGGCCTTGAGGGTTTCCTCTGGCCTTGGGAGCATGGTTGACTCATGCAGAGCAGGCTAGAGGGGCCTGGAAGTTAATATTCTGGGAGCAACCCCTTATGCAGTAGCTGATGAAAGCTGGTGAATAAGTATCCTCAGGCCTCTCACACCTTCGGGGAGCCACTCTTGAGGTCTGGTCTTTATGTTCTTCCCGAGCTGACTCATCCACAGTTGCTCATTCACAGTTCTGCCTGGCTCCCTGTCTCACCTCCCTGCCCCTCTACTAGTGATTGCAGGGATCCTCTCCTCAATAAACTTATTGCACAAATTCTTGTCTAGACTCTGCCTTGAGGGACCCCAGCCTACCACGTGCCTGTTCATGGTTTCAGCAGAGGCAGTGTTTCAGGCCTAGGTGTTCTGTAGACTGTATCCTAGCCAGAAAGTGTATTGCATTGCTCTTCATTCTGCTTGTGATGCTAGTTGTCTCGCTGTGTCTCACCATGTACTCTATTCACTGAACCCATGGTAGGCAAGACGTGAGCTGAGAGGCTGGAAGAAAATGCGAGGAGCCATGGGAACTGCCGGTGCGTTTATTCTCCTCTGGCTGGTGCAGCACCATAGCAACAGATGTAGCACAACGTCACCACCCACAGGCTGTGTCCAAGCGAGCCCCTTGTGGCATGCATGAACTGAAGTGAGTGGCGCTTAGTTGTGTCCGACTCTGCAACCCCATGGAGTGTAGCCCGCCAGGCTCCCCTGTCCATGGAATTCTCCAGGCAAGAATACTGGAGTGGGTTGCCATTCCCTTCTCCAGGGAATATTCCCAACCCAGGGATCAAACTGGGTCTCCTGCATTGCAGGCGGATTCTTTATTTACAGGTAAAGAATCTGCCTGTGATGTGCAGGCACAGTGCTAGAAATGATCTCAGCTCTTACACAGTCATTATTTATAAGGCATGGGTGAGAGCCTGAAAGTGCCGTCTCGGCTGATTTTCTCTCTCCCCACACTCTGCACCTTCAGGGTCTCTTGTCCCACAGATTACGTAGGTTCTGCCCTCTGCAGCGTCCCCCTAGCACACAGAGCCGCCAGTGGAGCACACATCCCGCAACGGCAGTGAACCGTCACATCCCCAACACAGCAAAGCTCAGTGCCAGGCATCACAAGGAGCGCGTGTTGCCCTCACGGGGTTAGGAGAGCCATGCACTGCATGCGGGGCGCCTTCATCTGCCACGGGGAAGGCCAGTCCACAGGACAGTCTCAAGGGCTGTCCTTGTGAGAGTACAGGAAAGCCTCTGGGGAGGTGACTGCACTCCTGTGGAGTTTGATTGCTATGGAACCACACGTGCCAGGCCCACCCCTTCAAGCTGGGGATTTTTCTTTTTACGGCATTCCCAGCTCATCCATCTGATCAGTTTTCTAAATCTGAGGGCACAGCCTTCACGGTTCATTGTCTCCATCATAGGACACAGCCTTCACGGTACACTTTCTACACAGGACAGTCTTCATGGTACACTGTCTACATAAGACACAGCCTTCACAGTACATTGTCTCCATCATAGGACACAGCCTTCACGGTACACTGTCTACATTGGACACAGTCTACATTCACAGTATGCTGTCTACATAGCATGCACAGCCTTCATGCTACACTGTTCTACATAGGATACAGCCTTCACAGTACATTGTCTCCATCATAGGTCGCAGCCTTCACGGTACACTGTTCTACGTAGGACACAGTCTTCATGGTACACGGTCTCCATCATAGGTCGCAGCCTTCACGGTACACTGTTCTANGAGCTGAGAGGCTGGAAGAAAATGCGAGGAGCCATGGGAACTGCCGGTGCGTTTATTCTCCTCTGGCTGGTGCAGCACCATAGCAACAGATGTAGCACAACGTCACCACCCACAGGCTGTGTCCAAGCGAGCCCCTTGTGGCATGCATGAACTGAAGTGAGTGGCGCTTAGTTGTGTCCGACTCTGCAACCCCATGGAGTGTAGCCCGCCAGGCTCCCCTGTCCATGGAATTCTCCAGGCAAGAATACTGGAGTGGGTTGCCATTCCCTTCTCCAGGGAATATTCCCAACCCAGGGATCAAACTGGGTCTCCTGCATTGCAGGCGGATTCTTTATTTACAGGTAAAGAATCTGCCTGTGATGTGCAGGCACAGTGCTAGAAATGATCTCAGCTCTTACACAGTCATTATTTATAAGGCATGGGTGAGAGCCTGAAAGTGCCGTCTCGGCTGATTTTCTCTCTCCCCACGCTCTGCACCTTCAGGGTCTCTTGTCCCACAGATTACGTAGGTTCTGCCCTCTGCAGCGTCCCCCTAGCACACAGAGCCGCCAGTGGAGCACACATCCCGCAACGGCAGTGAACCGTCACATCCCCAACACAGCAAAGCTCAGTGCCAGGCATCACAAGGAGCGCGTGTTGCCCTCACGGGGTTAGGAGAGCCATGCACTGCATGCGGGGCGCCTTCATCTGCCACGGGGAAGGCCAGTCCACAGGACAGTCTCAAGGGCTGTCCTTGTGAGAGTACAGGAAAGCCTCTGGGGAGGTGACTGCACTCCTGTGGAGTTTGATTACTATGGAACCACACGTGCCAGGCCCACCCCTTCAAGCTGGGGATTTTTCTTTTTACGGCATTCCCAGCTCATCCATCTGATCAGTTTTCTAAATCTGAGGGCACAGCCTTCACGGTTCATTGTCTCCATCATAGGACACAGCCTTCACGGTACACTTTCTACACAGGACAGTCTTCATGGTACACTGTCTACATAAGACACAGCCTTCACAGTACATTGTCTCCATCATAGGACACAGCCTTCACGGTACACTGTCTACATTGGACACAGTCTACATTCACAGTATGCTGTCTACATAGCACGCACAGCCTTCATGCTACACTGTTCTACATAGGATACAGCCTTCACAGTACATTGTCTCCATCATAGGTCGCAGCCTTCACGGTACACTGTTCTACGTAGGACACAGTCTTCATGGTACACGGTCTCCATCATAGGTCGCAGCCTTCACGGTACACTGTTCTACGTAGGACACAGTCTTCATGGTACACGGTCTCCATCATAGGTCGCAGCCTTCACGGTACACTCTTCTAAATCTCCATCTTAGGACACAGCCTCTAGAGTACAATGTTCTGCATAAGACATAGCCTTGATAGTAGACCTTTGCACAAATCTGTCCATATTTTCATCTGCATAACCCAGGTGGGGCCCCCGCCAGCCCAGGCCCCCTTTGGGGTCTTCACACTTTCAAAATGGCATCTCACATGCTGTTCCTTCTCAGTGAGGACCCACAAACCCCCCCCCAAGTGCTGGGCCTACCCCTGTGTCCCAGAGTCACAAAAGCCAAGCTGCCATGGCTCCCCTTGCTTCCTCCAAAATTGCTTACCCAAGTCAACCAACTCCGCCTGAGTATATGGTCGATATGTCATGAACTCAGTGACACTGGGGGCCCTTGGGGATGCCCCCCTTGAACCATCGGCTGCTCACACTTCACTTCCTGCTGTGTGACAGTCCTCACTGCCAAGTGGGGACCGGTGTCCACAGTGCTCCTTGTCATCACCCCACACTACCCTGTGGTCCAAGGCACTGGGCTCCTCAAGGCCACACGCCTCTTGCTCCGGCATCATGTGCAGTCCTCTAGCCATCCTCCTGTCTCTGCAACGTGCGCACTTGTGCAGCGTCACAGGGCTCACTGTCCGTAGTCACCGTCAAGGCAATCAGGAATGCCCACCCTTGGTGACAGTGGCAGTATGTGCTGCTCTGTCCAGAAAATGGGAATTCACCCCCTGTAAAGCCTTCTCAAGGCTGTCTGGTGACCAGTCCACCATCTCCCAGTCTTCCGGACCCTGGCCACCGGATACCACATGCTGTATGATGGCCACTGGCTTCCGCCATCCAGCGGAGTCTTGGACTCTTCTACCTCCTGCGTGTCCTGCCAACTATGCCCATTGTATCGCTGACCCTGCTCACTGTGCCAGTTGTTCTCGCTGTTCCTCACAGTGTGTGCTATTCGCTGAACCCATGGTAGGCAAGGTGCGAGCTAAGAGGCTGGAAGGAAATGTGAGGAGGAACTGCAGACACATTTGTTCTCCTCTGGCTGGTACAGCAGCCATAACAAAGCACAGCATCACCACACACAACCTGTGACCAAGCAAGTACCTCGTGATGCTCACATGCAGTCCTGCAAAGGCTCTCAGCCATTACATAGCCATCATTTACAAAATGTGGGGCCAGAGGGCCAGAACACGTCATCTTGGCTAATTTTCCCTCTTCCCACATGAATTAAGAATGGAATTCTTGCTTTCCACAGGATTTTGAATATAATTTTATCCCCAGCTAGTGGTATTTCAGTTGTATCTGAGTCAGTTGGCTTGTTGGTTGTGACCTGATCCTGAATTCCCATGAACTCTCTGAGAACAGTGTCAGGAGCCCATGGAGGGAGATATCAGCAAGGGTTTAGTGTCACCCCATCTTTAGAGAAATAACATCTTCCAGGGGTTATGAGAAGTGGCTCAAACCCATGCTCCACAGAAGGGACCAGTGTCTCAACATTTCTGGTGGATGTCCCTACCCACTCACAGCTTCGACCACCATCTCTTTCCTGTGGTCGGGTTCTCTAATAGGAGATATGGAGACAGGTAGAAGTGGATATTGATAGGAATGGGCTCACATGATTATGGGGGCTGAAAAGTCCTGTGATCTGCCATTTACAAGCCGAGGCCCAGGAAAGTCACTGGTGTCATGAGTCTGAATCTGAAGGCCTGAGAATCAAGAGCTCTGGTATCCAGCAGCAGAAGTAAATGGACTTTCTAGCTCAGGAAGGAGAGCAGATTCNATATTGATAGGAATGGGCTCACATGATTATGGGGGCTGAAAAGTCCTGTGATCTGCCATTTACAAGCCGAGGCCCAGGAAAGTCACTGGTGTCATGAGTCTGAATCTGAAGGCCTGAGAATCAAGAGCTCTGGTATCCAGCAGCAGAAGTAAATGGACTTTCTAGCTCAGGAAGGAGAGCAGATTCACCCTTCCTCTGACTTTGTGTTCTAATCAGGCCATCAATGGATTGGATGATGCCCACTTGCCTTGGTGAAGGTTATCTTCTTTATTCATTCTGTCAATTCAAATACTAATCTCTACAGGAAACACCCTCACAGGCAAACCCAGAAGTAACATTTTATCATCTCTTGCATGCATGGTCGCTTCAGTCGTGTCCAGCCTTTGCAACCCTGTGGGCTGTAGCCGAGCTCCTCTGCCCGTGGGATTCTCCAGGCAAGACTACTGGAGGGAGGCCATGCCCCCCTCTAGGGGATTTTCCTGACCCAGGGGTTGAACCCGCATCACTTATGTCTCCTGCATTGGCGGGTGTACTCTTTACCACGAGGGGCAACTGGGAAGCCCTTACCATCTCTTAGCTCAGTCAAACTGACACACGAAACTTGCCATCACAGTTCCCANCCGCATCACTTATGTCTCCTGCATTGGCGGGTGTACTCTTTACCACGAGGGGCAACTGGGAAGCCCTTACCATCTCTTAGCTCAGTCAAACTGACACACGAAACTTGCCATCACAGTTCCCAGTTACTTACTAATCCACCTCCAACCCCAAGCCAGACCTCTCCATGGAACTCAGACCCGGACATCGAACTGTCTGAACATCTTCCGCCAAAACAGCCTGAAAGCCCCGTTCTTCCTCAGTCCTATCTGGTCAGTCTCTACATCCTACCACTTGTTTCCTACTGATCTCTGCAGACTGCTCTCCGTCCTCCCTGTCATCTCTGCTCTTGGTCCCCAAACACCATTCTCTTTTTCACCCAGACCGCAGCTGCCTCCTTGACCAGCTCCTTCCTCTGATCTTCCTCCTCTTCTAGCATTTTCCATATTTCAGCTTCAAGTGAGTTCCCTAAAAACTGCCTGCTCTTACTTTTTTTCTGCCTAAAATCCTCCATTGCCTCTGGATTAAATTCAAAATCCCTGTCATGGTTGAAAACCCCCCACTATCCAACCTTTATTCACCTCTTCCTGCCTCCTGCCTATTGCTTTGCCACCACGGCCAATCCTTTAGGAGACGTTGCTCTCCCTCACCTCCTGCCATTGACATTTGGAATTTCCTCTACCTAGAACAGTACTCTCTGGACTTAATCTGGCTTACTCCTTCTCTCCCTTTAGGCTCAGCTAACACGCCCATTCCTTGGGAAAGTGTTACTGAGTCCTGCCTACTAGGTACCCTTCCCTGAGTCCCTACTGGACCCTGAGTTCCCACCATTCCCAACTGAACTGTGATTGCTGTGTTCACCAAGTTATCTTCAGTACTAACCACTTGTTAGATAATAAATATCCACTGTAGAATAAATGAACTGAAATTGGGCCCTCCTCACTCGCTGATGACCAAGAGAAAGTCACATAAGCTCTCTGAATTTTCATTTTCACATCTAAAGTATCAGGATTGGGAACACATGTACACCCGTGGTGGCTTCATGTTGATGTATGGCAAAACCAATACAGTATTGTAAAGTAAAATGAAGTAAAAAAAATAATAATATAAATAAATAAAATAAAATTTAAAACAAAAAATAAATAAATAAA
>SJYA01010891.1:0-13082 GCA_006410615.1 Neotragus moschatus
ACTGTTCATCGTGGCACTGTTTACAATAGCTAGGACATAGAAGCAACCTAGATGTCCATCTGTCCATCAGCGGATGAATGGATAAGAAACCTGCAGTACATAAACACAATGGAATATTACTCAGCCATTAAAAAGAATGGATTTGAATCAGTTTAAATGAGGTGGATGAAACTGGAGCCTATTATAGAGAGTGAGGTAAGCCAGAAAGGAAAACACCAATATAGTATACTAACACATATTTATGGAATTTATAAAGATGGTGATGACCTTATATGTGAGACAGCAAAAGAGACACAAAGAACAGACTTTTGGACTCTGTGGGAGAAGGTGAAGGTGGGATGATTTGAGAGAATAGCATTGAAACATGTATATTACCATACGAGAATCAGATCGCCAGTCCAGGTTCAATGCATGAGACGGGGTGCTCAGGGCCAGTGAACTGGGACAACCCTGAGGGATGGGATGGGGAGAGAGGTGGGAAGGGGGTTCTGGATGGGGGATATGTGTACACCTGGGGCTGATTTGTGTCGATGTATGGCAAAAGCCACTACAATATTGTAAAGTAATTAGCCTCCAATTAAAATAAATAATTTTTAAAAAAATGAGTGCCTGATTAGCTTTTACGATTTCTAATGCAAAGCCACACCAAGTTTCTCTATATATTTTGAATAATATATTTCTGAGTTGATTGTCAATCACATCTCTGACATAAGTATTCTGCTTATTATTCAAAAATCCAAATTGAATGTTTTGTATATTAATTTGCAATTTTTTAATAAAATAAACTTATTCAGAATATTTGGTAAGAGAAATGGTGATAACCTTGCCACTCATAACTTTTAAAAAGTTAAATAAAACTAAGCTTTTGGCCTGAGGCTCAATAAGGCTAAGTCGAAGGCTCCCCAGACCATGGGGATTCTCCAAGTGAGAATACTGGAGGGATGGAAGCCAGGTCTCCCACATTGTAGTCGGATTTTTTATTGTCTGAGACACCAGGAAAGCCCAAAAATGCTGGAGTGGGTAGTCTTTCCCTTCTCCAGGGGAATTTCCCCATCTAGGAGCCCAGTTGGGGTCTCCTGCATTGCAGGTAGAGTCTTTACCAGCTGAGCTACCAGGGAAGCCCATATGAAAAAGATGATAGCATTATCTAAAAAATCAATATTTTGGAGGAAGATATTCTTCACTATACTTCTGTAACTCTTCCTCAATTCCTTTAAGATCTACTCCCCTAACTTCCAGATTTTGACTGTGCAGGGAGGGAGATGGGGATGATGGAGTAGCAGGAAGCAGAGCTCGCCTCCCACCATGAACACAGCAAAAATATATCTATATGTGAAGCAATTCCCACTGGAAACCAGAAAGGCCATTTTACAACCTAAAATAGGTAGGAAGGGATGGAAGGGAAGGTAGGAAGGAAGAGGTGCTATCCAGTCAGGACCTGTCCTGTCATGGGACACAGAAGAGAAAGATATCTTCTTAGTTATGGAGTTTCCATTTATATTACAGGATAAAAGATAGAAGCCTCACTTTCTATCAAAGAACTCCCCTGTGAACATCAGGGGACCCCAAATCCCTGACATTAATTCCATGCCTCTACATGTTCCAAAATAGAATAACTAGGCTGGCTTTAACAAATTATTATCAAATGGAGTGGTAACCAATACATAAGTTCTATATTCTTCATTGTTAAAACAATCTTGATTACTTGGTTCAGTTAGTAGAAGGAACTGTGTGAAAGCAAAGTAAAGGTAGACATAAGACACAGGAGGGAAGAAAAGTAACGGACATTCCAGAATACAATAAGAGACATTCGGAGCAGCAAAACTTTTAAAAACAAGCAAAAATAATCAGTTTTATTCAAACAGTAATTATCATCACATAAACTTATTTATATAAATCTAATCACACAATTTATATCTTATAAAGTGGCATCCCAACATATAAGCCAAAAATGCTAAGTAATAATTCTTCATCTTAAATATATAAAAGGAATAAATACATTTTTAAGTTATTTAATACTTCATAACATAATTCATAAAAATCAAACGATGTGTGCTCAGTCGTTCAGTCTTGTCTGACTCTTTGCGACCCCATGAATTGTAGCCAGCCAGGCCCCTCTGTTCATGGAATTCTCCAGGCAAGAGTACTAGAGCAGGTTGCCATTTCCAACTCCAGTTGAATTTCACAATCAGGGATCAAACACACTCTCCTGCATCTCCTGCATTGGCAGGCATGTTCTTTATACTATGCTATCTGGGAAGCACCCAAAATGTTTAGAATGATGATCATATAATTCTCACTATAAATTATGAAAGGCGTAAGTAAGCACTGATACACTGAATCAAATCAATTCAGACAGGCAAATGTCATTTAAGGAGATAGTTTCTCTAAACACTATTTTATTAAGTCAATATAAATTACACTTATTGGAAAGCTCAAGACTAATTTTTTATACGTTCTTGAAAGAAAGTTGAATGTGTTGAGACTATTATATTTTAAATTCAAGAAAATGTTTGTTTGTGGCCTAAAAATGTACTCCATTTTTACTTTACCTAACTATAGCTTCTTAGTTTGATAAGTACATTTTTCAACAACACTTGTAAAAAAACTTCATTGGAGACATTTATTTTAAACATATCATCAGATTTTTGGACTTTCACTAGTTTATTTGNATGTGTTGAGACTATTATATTTTAAATTCAAGAAAATGTTTGTTTGTGGCCTAAAAATGTACTCCATTTTTACTTTACCTAACTATAGCTTCTTAGTTTGATAAGTACATTTTTCAACAACACTTGTAAAAAAACTTCATTGGAGACATTTATTTTAAACATATCATCAGATTTTTGGACTTTCACTAGTTTATTTGACATTTTAAAAAGCATTCTTCCTATATTAATTGTTCTAAGATGCATTTATTCAGATATACTAATTTTTAAAATTTTTAAAATACTGATTTTAAAATTAGTATTTTCCAAGTATTTTAATATATATTCAATCAAAACCACACCTTTACATTTCTCCCTGAAAGTCCCCATTTTTCTTTCTCTGCTTTACTGAACATCCTGAAGCTTCTCAAAGGTGAAAATAAATAAAGGCTCAAATAATTAATAGTTCCCCAAGGCACATCTTTTCTCGATTTGGAATACTTTTAAAGAAGGCAAGAATAATCAGTCTCTACTATGTTTATCAAAACACTGGAACTTTGCAGTTCATTTTAAAAATTTAAATGGTTAATTGATTGCATAGACTTCTTGTTTTATTTTATTTTATTTTTTAATTTTTTTTTTTTCTACTTTCAGGGAGCACTTGTGATTACCAAGGTGACATTTTCCTGCTCTGGGATGTTTATGTGTTTGTTCTACTCTTCACAACGTCATCACTGGCTGTCTTGAGACAGTCAGGTGATCGAAGCCTTACTCAACTCACTCTTGAAGATGATGAGGCATTTTTCCTGCAAATGGCCACACTTATGGATCTCAAAAATTAAGAACAAATTGAGCTAGTTTCATGGTGTCTGGAAAGACTTCTTGTTTTAATTGGTAAAGTTCCTTTTACTCTTTGAATGGTTTGTTTTGACACATTCTCAAAAGACTTAATTTCAAGCCAAGTTTATGATCAATAATGGTTAAGATTATGATAAGTCTCTTTCCATGTCTAATTTTGTAACAGAGATGGACACAAAATTGACTGCATAAAATTTTTCATTAATTTTATTTATGTTCATTAAGATATGACTCATTCCCTTTTTACAACATTATTTAGACAAAGGCTAGTAAATTGGGGGATTATTTCAGTTTTACACACCAAAATATTATTAAAACAATATATTTAAACAAATACAGCACTATTTTATGTTCTTCATAAAATCAACATGGGAGGCCCTGAGTTCTTAAATCCCTTAATTATAGTGAAATTGAAATTATAGTGAAGAAAATAATGTCCAGTAAAGTGAGAAAGTTACACAAATGGAATCAATATTTAGGCTTCCTGAAATTACTGTACTCAAAAACGCTTGAAACACAATGTATTTCTTGAGAACATGGACTCTATGGGGTCNTGAAGTGGCATGCCATTCCCTTCTCCAGTGGACCACATTCTGTCAGATCTCTCCACCGTGACCAGCCCATCTTGGGTTGCCCCGCAGGCATGGCTTGGTTTCACTGATTAGTCAAGGCTGTGGTCCTAGTGTGATTAGATTGACTAGTTTTCTGTGATAAGATGGTTGGATGGCATCATTGACTCAATGGACATGAGTTTGAGCAAACTCCGGGAGATGGTGGAAGACAGGGAAGCCTGGCGTGCTGCAGTCCATGAGGTCACAAAGAGTCAGACATGGCTTAGCGACTGAACAACAACTGGTGGCCGAATTGGCACAATTTGAGCATCAAAATAAATAATGATAGAAATGGATTTATTCTATGGGGATAGAATAAAATAAGAATTCATGCTTCTATACTGATGTAACTAAATAATTGAATAAATAAATAGGGCAAAGGGAAAACTCTCTTGTATTCATTTGGACAAGACAAAAGCATCTCCACATTGTTTCTTTCTATAAAGTAGAACACTTCAAATATATTAGTTTTATTCTTTTTCAACAGAATTCATTTCATTCTGGTCCCAGGAACTGCTTCTCTTTTCAGGACTCACATTTTAGTAACACATGTGTACCTGTTACAGCCAAAAGAGCACACTTGTATTTTGGATAGTCATTCATTATTACAGTGATGATACCGACATATGATTAAAGGCCTTGTGATCTTCCCACCAACCTTTTTGAGCCAATGCTGGCCTTCTTCATACAAGGTTCTGTCATCAACCTCATTATTATCTTCTTTAGTCAGAAATTTGATGTTTCCATTATCTTTTTTCATGAACTTTGATCACTGTGAACTATTGGAATGGCTAGTCCCTCAACTTAAAAACAAGCTATTACCAGCTGTAATAGGATCTTTCTGGAAATTTGTTAGAAATTGATTTTCTCTATCGACCCATCCTAATTAATTTGTTCTACTTCACACACTCAGGGAGCAGACCTTCAAGTTCACCTATTATAGGCTCAAAATGTGTAAGTTCCTTAGTTATATTATGCAGACCCTATGACAGTAGAGATAGTATATTCAAAAGCAGAGACATTACTTTGCTGACTAAGGTCCGTCCAGTCAAGGCTATGGTTTTTCCTGTGGTCATGTATGGATGTGAGAGTTGGACTGTGAAGAAGGCTGAGTGCCGAAGAATTGATGCTTTTGAACTGTGGTATTGGAGAAGACTCTTGAGAGTCCCTTGGACTGCAAGGAGATCCAACCAGTCCATTCTGAAGGAGATAAGCCCTGGGATTTCTTTGGAAGGAATGATGCTGAAGCTGAAGCTGCAGTACTTTGGCTACCTCATGTGAAGTATTGACTCACTGGAAAAGACTGATGCTGGGAGGGGTTGGGGGCAGGAGGAGAAGGGGATGACAGAGGATGAGATGGCTGGATGGCATCATGGACTCGATGGATGTGAGTGTGAGTGAAGTCCGGGAGTTGGTGATGAACAGGGAGGCCTGGAGTGCTGTGATTCATGGGGTCGCAAAGAGTCGGACATGACTGAACAACTGAACTGAACTGAATTGATGACAGTAGAGAAGGGGTGTGCTTACACAAGTATACTAACTTATAACACCCATCTTCTTAAAATAATTTGCTATCAATAGACATTTTTGCAGTAGGTTTGGCTATGATGATACCATCATTAAGGACAGGACAGTTCATCCAGATCTCTGAGCCCAGTTTCTTCATCACTAAAATCAGAGAATCAACTAGTTCACTTAGGTCTCCTCAGCCTCTATAATTTTTTTCTTTATTGTGTCTTAGAAGTGTGTTGAAAACATTTAAAAAATAGCACATAGTAGCCATTCCAAACAGTCTTTTCAAGTTATTTTTTCATAAAATGTGGAATGACTAGATTTATTAATATAGTATCATCACTATATTTTAAAAAGTGATCCTAAGAATGGAAAGTCTTAAAAAAAAAAAAAAACAGTTGAAAGCATTAGTTTAACATCTTAAGCTCTAGAATTTGAAAACCAAGCTGTACAGTCTTCTGGGCTAGAACAGAGACAGTATGGAGGATATCAGCCTGGCTATTATTTTTAAATTCCAGATCCATGGTTGATAGATTGTAACTGTGCTGTAACTGCTGACCTAATGTGTGTGTGTGTGTGTCTCTCTATGTGGGTGTGTGGGCGCATACATGTGCACACACATCCTACGTAAGTCACTTCAGTTGTGTCCAACTCTTTGTGACCCTATGGGCTGTAGCCTACCAGGCTCCTCTGTCCGTGGGATTCTCCAGGCAAGAATACTGGAGTGGGTTGCCATACCCTCCTCCAGGAGATCTTCCTGATCCAGGGATCTAACCCACATCTCTTATGTCTCCTGCATTGGTAGGTGAGTTCTTTACCTCTAGTGTCACCTTGGAAGCCCTGACCTAATACCGCTCTGTTATCAAAATGCCCTTTTATATTTAATTGTGGGCAGACTGGTCATTACATAGCCTATATAAACCTTAAAAGAACCATTTACTTTGAATCTCTAGTAATAATATATGATAATGCATATTGCTTCAAAAATATTTTGGAATAAATGCTACAATCCTAAATCACAGTTATCTATCTAATCAGAGTCATCCTAGCTAACAAAGTTTATGAAATGCATAACAAATTCTTAGATAACACTACAAGGCTATGTTTGAGTTTTAATGGAATAGCCAGGATCTTTTTGTTCCAGGCAGAATAAAAGTTCCTTTATCTGTTCTGTGAGGAGTTTGGCAGTTGACTCAAGGGCATTTCTAACTTTTCAAAATGCAGGATTTCAAGCATATTTCCTGTGTTTAAAAAAAAAAAAAGTGTATTTTCTTCTTTTGGTCTGTACAAAAGTTCTCTGTGGCAGACAAGGTTACTGATGTCAGTCCTGTGTTAGAGAAGAAGCTGAAACAGAGAGGTGGAAAGTTTCTCTCATTCACACAACTTCTTGGAGATGTTGAGCAACAAACCTAGCTGAGCCCCAGGAGGAGGTCATCGTCCCAGGCCTAGAAGTTATATATTTTGGCCCAAGAGACTTTCCTCTAGACCCTGGAGACCAAAATTTTGAGCAGCCCAGTATGGTGAGGGTGTTCCTGTAGTCCTTCCCAACCTAAATGCCTCCATTTCTCTTGTCTGTGTCTTTGGTTTATTGTGGGCTTTTCTAGGCACTATTTGGCTTGTTGGCTTTGCTAAGAATTTTAGGGGCATTTCTCTCTAGTATGATAAAATGGTTTCTTGATTCATTGAGGTTAATTTCTGTTGTTTCCTGCAGTAGGAAAACAAAGCAAAACCAAAAAAAAGAGAGGAACTTCTCTCTCTTGGTCTTTGACCCACTCCTCCAAGCAGCCTGGGGAGTAGGCCTGCTTTGGTTCCTGGAGGGGATTCAACCCTCCTCCCCACTGCCACCCTTCAAACCTTAGGCTTCTAAAGGGATTAGAGCTGAGTTGTACTAGAAACAGAGGGGCCCCTAGGGCTGAAGAGGGCCAGCTACTCCCAAATTGTGCTCCAGAAGGGACAGGACTTTTGCTGGGGATGGAGAGAAGCAAAAATGGGGACCAGAGTCACCAGTAAAAGCCATTTCCTTTGTGCCACAAGGGACATTTCCTATGGCTGCTTGGCAGTGAGGGTAACGGAATGAATAGGACCACTTGCCTTTGAACAGATTCTGCAGGCCTGGGCCATAATTATCTGCAACCGGGGTGGCCTGAGGAATAGATGCGCTTCCATCTTCTGGATGCCATTTATCCGACGCCATCTCTATTCTTGGGTGGAGGTGAAGAAAATTTTCTCCAGGGGAGGAGGGCAATATTTGTACCCATCATATCAAAGATGATAGCTACTATTCATTGTGGGCTTCTCAGGTGGTGCTAGTGGTAAAGAACCTGCCTGCCACTGCAGGACACAAGAGATGAGGGTTCAACCCCTGGGTCGGGAAGATCCCCTGGAGGAGGGCATGGCAATCCACTCTGGTATTCTTGCCTGGAGAATCCCATGGACAGAGGAGCCTGTCAGGCTACAGTCCATAGGATTGCAAAGAGTTGGACACGACTAAAGCAACTTAGCATATACGCACTATTCACTGTACATTTTCCATATGCCTGGCACACTGCTTACTTAGCAGGGCAATTTATGAAAAATTTCATGTGGTAGAACAACTTGATTACAGCATTAACTGTATCTGTATTCAAGGATGTAGGCTGATCAGCAAGGAATGAGAGGAATTTTTCAGTATCTCTTCCTAGGAAGGAACCTAGGCGCTGTGTTCTGAAGCTTAGATTTCTTTTACCTTCTGGGAAGTCAGGTAGCCTTTATTTATGAAGGTCCAAATCACAGATGGAAACCTAGGGCCCTGAGTTTCTGTTTTATTTGGCCTAAAAAATGTTTCAGGAGAATTTGAATTAGAAACCTACATTTAAAACATAGGAATTTTTAAAGATCAGTTTTTCTAAAACAGATTTTATATAAAAATTCTGAATTTCTCATGTGTGTTGAAAAATCAGATTTGGTAACATTCAATCTGACTCCATTGTGACAACAATCAGCTAGAGCTGAGTTGAGGCTGTCGGGTGACACAAGCTTGCTCTTCTCATGTTGCCACTGTCCCCAAATGCCTGGGGATCTTCTGTGGGGCCCATTTCATTGAAGAACATTCCTGCCTATGAGCATCCCCTATGAATGTTTGATCTCTGCACTGGGGCATGATGGGAAAATAACTATATATTTCTAGATCACGGAGGAAGACTGGCCCAGAAGTGACTTCTTCAAATCTGGACAAGAGGACAGGATCTGTGGCATGTCCACAAGCACATGTATTGGGTGTAAAGCCTTTTAAATCTTATTTTTTTTCTGCCAAATATGTAGATATAGACCAAACATTCACTGAGCCATGCATAGTTGTCATATAATGTGTAAAAATTGGATCATTGTTTTAAATGGATCCTATTTCATTTAAACTTAATTTATTGAATATAGAAATGAATCATAAACATCTTCATGGGTAGTGAAGATATGGGTTATATAGGGTTTCCCTGGTGGCTCAGCAGTAAAGAATCTGCTTGCCAATGCGGGTTCAATCCCTGGGTCTGGAAGATCTCCTGGAGAAGGAAACGGCAACCCACTCCAGCATTCTTGCCTGGAGAATCCCATGGACCGAGGAGCTTGGCGGGCTACAGTCCATGGGGTCGCAAAAGAGTCAGACACGACTGAGCAACTGAACAGCAACAACAATGGGTTATACAGGAAATAATTGGTGTATTGGTTTCCTGTGGCTGCTATAACAAACTGCCACCAATTTGATAGCTTAAAACAATAGAACTTTTATTCTTTTATAGTTCTGGAGGCCAGAAGTCCATAATCAAGGTATTGGCAGGGCTACATTCCCTCTTAGGACTCTAGGGGAGACTCCTCCCTCGTTTCTTTCAGCTTCTGGCAGCAGCAGGCAGACTGCGCAACTGCGGTGAGTATGTCTGTCTTCACAGGACCTCCACGTGTCAGCAATCTCCCTCCACTGTTCTCTTGTAAGGACACCCGTCACTGAATTTAAAGACCACCCAGATAGTTGAGGATGGTCTCACCTTGAGATCCTTAATTACA
This sequence comes from Neotragus moschatus, assembly GCA_006410615.1. Classification (NCBI taxonomy): domain Eukaryota; kingdom Metazoa; phylum Chordata; class Mammalia; order Artiodactyla; family Bovidae; genus Neotragus; species Neotragus moschatus. The sequence continues at coordinate 9,662 of SJYA01010891.1, forward strand.
TCTGCAAAGACCCCTTTTCCACATCAAGTCCCATGTACAGCTTCCAGGAGGACATACTATTTGAGGGAGTGGAGGTGGGAAGAGGGCACCATTGAAACCNTGGCATGCTGTGATTCATGGGGTCACAAAGAGTCAGACACGACTGAGCGACTGAACTGAACTGAACTGATTGTGCCTTCTGTATCTACAATGGCAAAGGCACATGGTGATGGCGCATCTTGAAATGTCCATTGCCTCAAAGCATGCTAGGACTTCAAAATGAGACAAAGCACTTCTCAGGTCACTCTACATTTAGCTTGAATAAATATGAATTGTTAGACTCCAAAAGAACCACATTTTAGAAATAAGTATAAAATATGACCTAGCAATTCTGCTCCTAGACATATACCCAAAAGAGCTGAAAATGTGTGTTCACACAAAAATTTGTACATGGACAGCCATAGCAGCATTTTCATAACAGGAAAAAAGTGGGAACGACACAAGGTCAATCAGCTGCTAAACAGATAAATATAGGTGATCTATCCCTATAATGGAACATTACTCAGCCACAAAATGGAAGGGAGTACTGACTGATACATGTTACAACAAAGATGAACCTTTAAAAAATTACAAAGTGAAAGAAACCAGACACAGAAATCACATATTGTGTGGTTTGATTTATGAAATAAATCAATTTATGAAGTGTCCAGAATATGCAGACTCATAGACAGAAAATAGAATACTGGTTGCCAGGAACTTGGGGGATGAGGGAATGAGAATGAATGACTACTAACAGGCATGAGATTTCTTTTAAGGTTAAAGAAATGTTCTAAAATTAAGTAGTGACGATGCTTGCATAACTGTAAGTCTACTAGAGACCACTGACTTTTATAATTTAAAAGGGTGAATTTTATGATGTGTGGGTTACATATCAATAAGGCTGGTATTTAAAAATTAAATATAAAATTTTATTAACATTTACCTACAGTTTAATAGAAAATATAATCAAATTAACTGCCTACTGTTATACAACTTGTAAGAAGGATGACAGTGATTGGTGCCTGCCCATCTAGTATCTATCCTCTGTTCTTGGTAAAAAGACTGGTTTTACTCAGGGTGGCAGTGTTCTCAGCTAAATGACAACTGTTCCCCAACTCCTGGGCTTCTAAGAGTGGCCACTGAGATATAACTGGAAGTCACTGAGTAGAACTTTTGGGAAACTCCTTGGAGGGAGAGGTGACTTGGCTGAAAGGAACATCTTTCCATCCCTTGTTCTTCTGTTTCTTGCCTGAAATATGGAATGATAGCTGGAACTTTATCAGTCAACTTGTAATACTGATGATGGATGCCATACACAAAGGGGAGGAGCAGGTAAATAAACCCCACAGTGGACAGCAATATGCTTTAAATATGATCTTTTAAAAAGAGTAAAAATAAGAAAAAGTCATATTTTCCCATCAGTTTAAAATTATGGTGCTTTCCATTCTTTTTTGCAGATGAAATTTTTCCATCTGGTTCCATTTTCTTTCAGCCTGAAGGGCTTCTTTAATATTTTCGTGGTACAGGTCTGTTAGTGATAAATTCTTTCAGCCTTTATATTTAAGTCTTTATTTCTCCTTTACTTTTGAAAGATATTTTCACTGAGGATTTTAAGCTGGCAGTATTTTTCTTTCAGGATTTTAAAAGTGTTACATACCATCTTTTGGCTTGCAATGTTTCTGAAGAGAGGTTGGCTATCATTATTAGTTTTGTGTCTCTGTATATAATGCGTCTTTTTCCCTCTGGTTACCTTTGAAAGTTTCTCTTTACACTGGTGTTTAGGAGTTTGATTTTTATGTACCATGGTATAGTTTTCAATAGTATTTCTTGGGCTTGGAGTTTGCTGAGCTTCCTGAGTCTTTGGATTTATAGTTCTCATCAAATTTAGAAATTTTTCATCCATTATTTCTTCAAATAGTTTTTGCTGCTTTCTTTTCTCTCCTCTCTTTTAGGAACGTTTGCCTTAATACAGGCACTGAAGTTGCCCCACAGCTCACTAACGTTCTGCTTATTCTTTCAGCCTTCTTCTGTCTGTGCTTCATCTGGTGCATGCTAAGTCGCCTCAGTCGTGTCTGATTCTTTGTGACCCTATGGACTGTAGTTTGCCAGGTTACTCTGTCCATGGGATTCTCCAGGTAAGAATAGTGGAGTAAGTTGCCATACACTCCTCCAGGAGAACCTTCTTGACCCAAGGATTGAACCTGCATTTCTTATGTATCCTGCATTGGTAGGGAGGTTCTTTACTACTTAGTGCCACCTGAGAAGCCCATCTTGGATAGTTTTTATTACTATTACTTTAAGTTCACTAAATGGAAACCCACTCCAGTATGGAAAATCCATACTGCCTGGAAAATCACATGAACAGAGGAGCCTGGCAGGCTACAGTCCATGGAGTCATAAAGACTCAGACATGACTGAGTTTTGAACTTTAAGTTCACTAATCCTTTCTTATGCTGTGTCTAATCTGATGTTAATTTCATCCAGTGTATTTTTCATCTCAGACATTGTGGGTTTCATCTCTAGAATGTTACTTAGGTCTCTTTTATATCTACCATGTCCAGTGGTGTACTGATAAACCAGCTTTCCAAAATTAAAAGAGGCCCAATTTGTACTGATTTGTAGCATTTGCCAACTTCATATGTAAACACGTCTACCAAAACTAATTTAAAGCTACCAAAAGTTTAACCACTGGCTTGCAAAATTCCTATTGACTTAAAAATTGGCTCTCTTAAGCTGACAGGAGCAATTCTACCCCATACTCAACCTTTTTCTAACTTTTTGAAACAACGGAATATAGTTACAAGTGTCTTATATATTTGTCTAATGAGTCTACCATCTGCAGCATTGGTAGGTCTGTTTCTACTTGTTTATGTACTCTTTATGGGCCATTTCTTCAGCTTCTTTGCATGTCTTCCAATTTTTTATTAAGATAATATAACTGTATTTATTACCTAATTAGGTGCTATATGTTTTTGTATTCTCATATTCTTGAGCTTTGCTTTGTAATGCAGTTGTTTTGAAGCAATTTGACCCTTCTGAGGCTTGTTTTTTAGATTTGTTAGGTAGGGCTAGAGCAGCTTTTCAGTTCAGTTCAGTTCAGTCACTCAGTCATGTCCAACTCTTTGCGACACCATGAATTGCTAACACCAGGCCTCCATGTCCATCACCAACTCCTGGAGTTGACTCAAACTCAAGTCTATTGAGTCAGTGATGCCATCCAGCCATCTCATCCTCTGTCGTCCCCTTTTCCCCCTGTCCTCAATCCCTCCCAGCATCAGTCTTTTCCAATGAGTCAACTCTTCGCATCAGGTGGCCAAAGTACAGGAGTTGCAGTTTTAGCATCAGTCCTTCCAAAGAACACCCAGGACTGATCTCCTTCAGAATGGACTAGTTGGATCTCCTT
>SJYA01010892.1:0-12959 GCA_006410615.1 Neotragus moschatus
GCTCCAGGGGCGGTGGGGGTGGAGACCCTGCCTGTTTTCTCAGAGGGCGCCTGGCACGCAGGGTGGGGGTGGGGGGCACCCCCGGAACTGATGGGCGATGTTCCCTGTACTTTTTCCTGGACCTCAGATTGGTCCCAGGCACAGGAGCTGCTGTGTCCTCAGGGGCTGCCCCAAAGGCACCTGACCTTCTGATCACAGGGAGACTGGGGGACACACGCAGCAGAAGTTAGTTCCACGGTCTGCGTCCCAGGCCCTGTTATATGTTCGCTGGCAGAATCCTTCTTTTCTATTTCCCTCCCACACGAACACTTCGTGGCTAGGAGATCTGGCCGGGGAAGTAATGGTGTACATGGGATTCGGTTTCCGTTTGCATTTAAATGGAAGAAATCCACCCAGTACCCTTGAGGCCACTCCGGTGACTTCTTCTTAAGTGTTTTCCATAGATCATCCACCTTATGGCTCTCCTGGGCGGAAAGGCCAGGTCTTGTTTCCCTGGCACCGTGGTCCCCCTGCCGGGGCTGCCCCCTTTAGCTACAGAAGCACCAACGTGTGTAAGCGCCCGGTCGAAGGGTGCGGCCCGGCTCCTTTTGGGATAGCGTGATGGTGCGGAGGGGACGGTGCTTCCCTGGGAGAAGCCAGGACCACGCTGCGGGGCCGGCCTGGGAGCTCAGAGCCTCGGAGCTGACCTCAGGGCTGACCCGTGCCCACTGGCCAGGCCCCGGGGGGGATGGAACTTTCCTCTTCAGAGGAGATCAGCCCTCACCGTGGTCACGGCTCTTCCTCTGGGCCTGGGAACCGCAGCGCCCGTGCTTGGGGCCGCGCTACTGCAGACGCAGCGCCTTCCCGCGGTGACCGGAGGCGGAGGCGGGGCGGGGGCGGACCTGGGCCGGCCCCTGTATGAGCTGCCTTGTCTTACCTTTGGATAAATCAGTGAGCGCTCAAGGGGAGTTATTTGAGTGGCTGTTCCAGAGTTGTTTTCTGGCGGGCATTAAAATAGAACTTCTTTGCAAAACCTAACCAAGACTCGTGGGGGCTTCAGGGTTCGAGGATTTGCTCATGACTGAGGGCGTCAGGCGCAGAGCAGGACAGAGGCTGGGGGGGACCCGGGCGTCCAGGCCCGAGGGGGGCCTCTTGACTTATCAGCTTCCCTTGCAGCTGGAGAGTAAACTGATAAGGGAAAAAAGACCTTTCAAAAGTGGGTTTGAGACAATATTTACTGGTATTTGTTAACTTAAAAAGAGTCGTGTTCGTTGCTCAGTCATATCTGACTGTTTGTGATCTCCATGGGGTATAGCCCACCAAGCTCCTCTCTCCATGGGGATTCTTCAGGGAAGAATGCTGAAGTGGTGCCAGGCCCTCCTCCAGGGGACCTTCCCAATGCATGGATCAAACCCAGGTCTCTTGCATTGCAGGCAGATTCTTTAGTATCCAAGCCAATACGAAAGCCCACAAAGAATTTCGGTTCAGTTCAGTCGCTCAGTCATGTCCAACTCTTTGCTACCCCATGGACTGCAGCACGCCAGGCCTCCCTGTCAAAATCACCAACTCCTGGAGTTCACTCAGACTCACATCCATTGAGTCAGTGATGCCATCCAGCCATCTCATCCTCGGTCGTCCCCTTCTCCTCCTGCCCTCAATCTTTCCCAGCATCAGGGTCTTTTCCAGTGAGTCAGTTCTTTGCATCGGGTGGCCAAAGTATTGGAGTTTCAGCTTCAGCATCAGGATTCATTTCCTTTAGGATGGACTGCTTTGATCTCCTTGCAGTCCAAGGGACTCTCAAGAGTCTTACCCAACACCACAATTCAAAAGCACAAAGAAGAGGGGGTGTTGAAATTTGGTCTCCTGAGAAAACACAGTATCTTTCCTAAAAAGGGAACAGAAAAAAGCAAAGGAAAACCACTGGTCTGGGTTTGTTCAGAATGAATCTCGTCCTTCTGCAGCTGAAGGTGAGCCAGAGTCCTGATGTACTCTCCAGGATGAGGTCTGCATTCCTCCTGGTTCAGGGTACAGAGCGAGGGCGTCACCCCTTGTGGAGGGCGCCGTGAAGCAGGGCTGTGGCTTCTGTGGCTGATGTAATTTCTGGCCCAGAGCACACTTCCAGCTACTCTGGCTGGCAGTACCCTGACCTTTAATTCTGGAAATACCAGTTGTACCCTGGAGAAGTTTGCACTTTGCTGAGGCTGTAAGGACACTGAGTCGCAGACGTAGGTGCGTCTTCTCATCTGTGCGCTGGCTCCCATGGCTGTCCCACTAGAATGCGACTCACCTCCAACCCATCGGCAGGAGCCAGTGAAGATGGCCTGGCCTTTGTGACCAGTCTTCCCCCACGGGAGGACAGGGTTCCTCCAATGTGAGGATAATTTGATTCCCAAGAGAACTCGACCTTCAGCATCCCATTTTCAGTAGCAGCATTTAGAGAAGCAAGTGCAACTTCAGCATGGTCTTTCCGATCCAACTCTCTTCTTCCTCCAGGAGAACACTACCTTTCTCCACAGTTCCTGAGTGGAAGCTAGTCCTTCTCTCCCAGTCCATCCTGCACCAGAAGATGGATCTGGAAAGATGCCAAACTCATCTTCCCAGGACACCACTCAGCTCATTCATTTCTACCTTAAAAATTTCCACTGGCTCTCTGTTGCCTGTAAGGTCTGCTGGGGTGACATAAGTTCTAGAACTTGGCCCCTGTCACTCCTATTACACACTCTCCCCCTGGAGCCTGCACTCTAGAAAGCTCAGCTTTTTGGCACCTTCCTCACTCTGGTTCCAAAGTCTTGGTTACGTATTACGAGACAGATGCAGGAATCCAGTTGTGCTGCTGCATGGCCCCTGCAGTGACCTCCGGACTGTGAGGGCCGTGGCTGTCCTTCCGGTGCATCGCACAGGCCTTGTCCAGGCTCTCTTCTTCTCCCCTTGTCACCCCAAGCAGCTTTCAGCTTCTCCTTCATGTTGACTGCCCCTTCCCTGAAGGGCCTTATGCAGTACAAGGTAGGTGGTGGACACATTCATATTAAATTGTGGTTGTTGTGACATTGTGTCTGACTCTCTGCGTGGGGGGGAGGGGTGGGGGAAGAGGGGGCAGGGACTATAGCCCACTAGGCTCCTCTGTCCATGGGATTTTCCAGGCAAAAATACTGGAGTGGTTTCCCTTTCCTTCTCCAAGAGATCTTCCTAGATCAGGGATTGAACCCGTGTCTCCTGCATTGACAGTTTCATTACTGCTGAGCAACCAGAGAAACCCTCAGATTAAATTAGGTTATCTGAATTTATTCATACTTAAGTTATCAGCATTATATCTTACAAGTTAATCACCGGAAAGGGACTTGATGAGCTACCCAGAAGAAAAAAGACACCCTCTGTTCTAGTTTTAAGTCAAATAGGCAATACTCATATATAGGAAAACAAAGAAATAAAGGAGCATGGATAGACTTCATCTTAAAGATGCATGGGAAAGAAAAGATGCGTGGAAGAGCTGTTTTGACCAAAGAATTATCCGTATTTTCTGCCAAATGAGGTATCGTGGGGGTGAGATAGGAAGGCAAAGAGACTTCCACGGTGGTCCTGTGGTAAAGAATCCGCCTGCAGTGCACGGGCCCATCCCTAGTCCGGGAAGATTCCACAGGCCCCAGGGCCGCTAAGCCTGAGTGCTGCAACTGCGGGGCTCACAATCCGCAACAAGAGAAGCCGCCACAAAGAGAAACTTGCACACTGCAGGAAGAGTGGTCCCCGCTCAGTGTGGCTAGCCCACGCCCAGCACTGAAAGCCAGCACAGCCATGAACATATAAATAATTTTTAAAAGAGGAAAGAAAGCAAAGAAACAGCTCCAAATGAGTGGCTATTATCTTGGGCTACTGACCTAAGCAAACTTTGGTGTGATTTATGTCAGAGAATGGCTTGCCTGTGCTCTCTTATAGGAGTTCTGTGGTGTCTTGTCTTATGTTTAAATCTTTAAGGCTTTTGAGTTTATTTTTGTACATTGTGTGAGGATGGTTCTAACTGCATTGATTTACATGCACTGTCCAACTTTCCCAACACCACTTGCTGAAGAGAGTGTCTTTTTCCCATTTTATATTCTTATATTCGTTCTTGAAGATTAATTGCCTGTAAATGTGTAGGTTTATTTCTGGGCTCTGTTCTGTTTCACTGATCTGTCTTGGTATCATTAACACTGTTCTGATTACTGTAGCTTTGTAATATTGTCTGAAGTCTGGGAGAGTTATGCTTCCTGCTTTGTTTTTTCCCTTAAGGATTGCTTTGGAAGTTCTGGATCTTTTATTTATTTGGGGATTATTTGTTCTAGTTCTCTGAAGAATGTCATGGGTGTTTTGATAGGGATCACATTAAATTTGTAGATTGCTTTGGGTAGAATTTCCACTTTAACAATATTAAACAATATCTTTAACAATATCTTCCAATCCAAGAGCATGGGATATCTTAACATTTTTGAATCATCTTCAGTTTGCTTTATTAATATTTTATAGTTCTCAGCATATGTCTTTCACCTCCTTGGTCAGTTTAGTCCTAGGTATTTTTTCTTTTTGGTGCTATTTGAAAAGATATTATTTTCCTGCATTTATTTTCTGATGTTTCATTGTTCGTGTAAAGAAATGCAACTGATTGTGCTGTTGATCTTGTATCCTGCTGCTTTGCTGAATCCACTTATTAGCTTATTAGTAGTTCTTGTCTGGAGTCCTCAGGATTTTCTAGGTATAGTACATCTGCATGTAGGGAAAGTTCTTCCTCTTCCTTGAAGCAGTCACTTGTAATACTTTGTGTCATCATGGTACTCACTACCATAAAATGGAATGCCATAATGGCTAGTCATATGGAAGATAACAGCAAAACAGATCAGAGTAGAAAAAACCCCACGGTGTTAGCAAATCCAGACACTGCAGCTGTTGGTTGAAAGTTTGGAGACTGGGACCCGCCTGAGGCTTTCTCCTTGATAAACCCAGAAGGCTTGGAAAAACATTAGAGGACAGATGAATTGAATAGGAGAGTCCAGGCTATTTAGCATCAAGTTTTGAAATGCCCCAATCTTACATTTTAGCCCCTCAGCATCACACCGTTTGTGAAATACCATCTTGACACTCAAACCAGCTTCCTAAAACTATCTGGTTTGTTTTCTGTCACATTCCCAGTGTCTAGAACATTGCCTGACACACGGTACACGCTCGTCAAACATGGAATGAGTACATTCATTGTGACGGTACTTGTCTTTTGTCCCCTATCAGTAAATCCCTCGAGAGCAGGTCCTAAACATCTTTGTCTCACAGAACCAGTAAATGATTCTTCAGCTGAAGTTAAAAGAAGTGGTATCCATTAGAGATGCCCCTTTTTTCCCCTCCCAGGGGTGATTTTTCACAAAATGTAAGCAGAGATTCTGGTGAACAGCATTTTCGGAACCTCAGGACACACTGATAAAGCTGTTTCACCATTCTCTCCTCTCCTTATTGCTTATTCTTCCTTTTGTGCTGTCCCTGCTTCTGGGCAGCTTCCAAAGGGCCTGATTTATTAAGCAAAGGGCCTGCTGGTGGCTTCTATCTTTTGCTAATCACGGTGCCAGCAAAGCCTGGGTGTCATTAAGCAGTTTAATGACTCTCTCCAGTGCTGGAGGAACAGGAGTGGGGAAAATGTGAGATTGTTGCAGTTCCCTCCCTCTCCTGACAAAATCTAGCAGTCATCTGAGTTCACACAACAGAATATTTAGCAGAAGTGCCATCAGTCATGGACAGTTCCTTGAGAGCAAGAAGCTTTAAGTACAATGAAATTTTTTTCTGGGGTGATTTATCTGTAAGTTTCTCTTTGTCCCTAGCAGTGAGGGGACAAAGGCTAGAGAAATGATGGCATGAAAGGGAAAAACACACGTGTGCTGCTTATGTGTCTGCCTTAAAGGAAGTGATTTCCGTAAACTAAGGTCAGCCCTGGCACAGTGAGCGGCGCTGCAGCCAGATTCTCAGGAAACAGGATACCTCTGTGCAAGAGCGGGCAGAGGGACCCAGCCTGATCTGGGCATCCACTTTTTGCCAGGCCAGTGGTTCTCAAAGTAGGGCCACTGACTCAGCAGCCTCAGCCTCACAGAACTTGCATTTCAAACAAGTTCTGGGGCCCTGACCTTGACCTACTGACAATATGGGACCGGGCACAGCTGTGTGGTTTCCCAGCCTTCTGTGGGATTGCAACATAACAGACCAGCCTGAGAGCTAGTGGGCCGGGCCTTTTGTGCACGTTATCTCGTTTGATCCTCTTAGATCCTAAAAGGTAGGCATTGGTCCCGTTTACCCATAAGGAAACTGAGATGCAGTGAAGCTCATAAGTTTACTGAGCTATGAGTGGCTAATTAAAAAAAAAAAAAATCTGTCGGCGAGCCTATGATTTTTCCACTTGAATCAGTGTTTCTCAAACTGTACTTATGATCAGTTCACTTAGAGATGACACGTTAGAATGCAGATTCTGTTCAGCGTGAGCCTGAGAGCAGAGTTAACAAGCTCCTGGGTGTTCCCATCTGCTGGTGCACAGAGCGTTCTAAAGAGGGCAGCCTCAGGAATTGTTCTGCGGTTCCCAGACTTGCGGCCCCAGCTCACTGGGGAAGTTGTTAGAGATCCAGTTCTGGGAGGAAGTTTGAGAATCACTATCCTATTTCCATATTAGAAAACCTAGTGTTGTCCAGGTATGCAGCAAGCTGGTGCTTACATTGTAGGTGTTTGATAGCAATTAAAGGGGAAACTGGACAAGGGGAAAAAGACAAACCATCTAAACCTGAACGGTGGCTTGCATTAAGTGTTTCCCCATGAGATAAGCGTACAGAAATGATTATCACTGGCCTACGTAATGAGAGTCCTTCTCTGTGTAAAGGTTCCTAAAGTGCATGTTGAATGTAGGGCCAGTGGATACTAGGACTGAAGAAAAAGAAATTTTGATCAAGGGATACCAGTGATATCTGAACATGCTAGATCAGACATTGCACAGAAGGGTGTTTAAATTTTCCCAAGAAAATTACCTCCCAGAACTGGAGATATTTATTTCTGCATTTGTCTCAAATATAACAAATGACCTGAAAAAAAAAAAACAAAGCAGCTTGAGCTCTTTATTTTTAATCTTCTGTAATCTTAAATATTTGTATGCATTTTCATTTATATCAAGCCAGTGTATGTAGCTTTGATGTAAGGAGCATTTTCAATTACCATCAAGATAAGAGAGGAGAGAGAATGTCATGTTGAGTCTGTTACACTCATGCAATTACCTGAAGTGAGCAGATCTGACACGAGGCGTCAAGGCTGGCATCCATGCAGCTTCTCTGCCTTGGTGCTGTAGTATCTTGAGAAACTAGACTCAGTGCATGAACACAATGGCAACCACTCGGCCCTGACTTTGGGAGCTTATACAGAGGTAACCATTGAGGACGGGGATCCAGCATGTTGCATGAATTTTCTTTCAATGTTTTGGGGTTCATTGTTTGGTATTTATTTTGCTGTTTGGGAAGTTTGAGAAGTGTATTTTCAAGTGTTGTTGTTTTTTTTTTAATAGAGCAGACAGAAAAGCTATTTGATCTCTACATCAGATATTCATACCTTCCAAGGAAAAACTCATCAAAGTATTTTCAGTAAAGAAAGATGATCAAAGAAGTTCTGTATTATACCACTTACTCTGTCGTTTTCGCTGAATGTTAATAAAGGGATGGCCTTGAATGACTCAGTTCCCGTAATCAAATCTCTCATCCAGCATTCAACTTCCACTGTTACTGAAGTTTTGTCAAGTACATCAAAGCACTCGGTTTTACCGTGAAGTCACTGAGCAAGAATGTTCACTCAAAGACTGCTTACACTGAGTATGTAAGAGAATAGTACTTTTCTTCATCTTAACCAGGTTTGTACAGTTTCTCATAATGTTTGGATTAGGGGAAGATGCAGAAAACAAGCAAATAATGTAAAGCTTGAGGTTGCTGAGCTGCTGCTGCAAAGTCATGTCAGTCGTGTCCGACTCTGTGCAACCCCATAGACGGCAGCCCACCAGGCTCCCCCGTCCCTGGGATTCTCCAGGCAAGATTACTGGAGTGGGGTGCCATTTCCTTCTCCAATGCATGAAGGTGAAAAGTGGAAGTGAAGTCGCTCAGTCGTGTCCGACTCTTCACGACCCCATGAACTGCAGCCCACCAGGCTCCTCCGTCCATGGGATTCTCCAGGCAAGAGCACTGGAGTGGGGTGCCGTCGCCTTCTCCAAGCCTGAGGTTGAGAACTAATCAAAGCCAGCACTCTTCTGTATGATCAAGAAATCTTTCAAAGTCACTCATCATTCCTTTATGAATGAATGTCTAGTAGCTTCTGGTTTTATAAGTGCATAGATTATGACGAGAAACACAGCAGTGAATCAGAGGGGCAGCAACTAGTTCAGGGATGGGGGTGCACCCAGGCGTTTGACTTCTCACCGTCCCACCAGTTCTTCTGCTGTCACAGATTTGGCGCTATTGGAGCACATTTATTGGGAAAATTCCTTATCAGTACACTACCATGCCAAGAAATAGAGGAAAACAATAGAATGGGGAAGACTAGAGGTCTCTTCAAGACAATTAGAGCTATCAAGGGAACATTTTATGCAAAGATGGGCACAATAAAGGACAGAAATGGTAGGGACCTAACAGAAGCAGAAGGTATTAAGAAGAGGTGGCAAGAATACACAGAAGAACTACACAAAAAAGATCTTCACAACCCAGATAATCACCATGGTGTAATCACTCACCGAGAGCCAGACATCCTGGAGTGCGAGGTCAAACAGATCTTAGGAAGCATCACTGTGAATAAAGCTAGTGGAGGTGATGGAATTCCAGCCGAGCTATTTCAAATCCTCAAAGATGATGCTATGAAAGTGCTGCACTCAATATGGCAGCAAATTTGGGAAACTCAGCAGTGGCCACAGGACTGGAAAAGGTCAGTTTTCATTCCAGTGCCAAAGAATGCCAAAGAATGTTCAATGCCAATTGAATAATGCCAAAGAATGTTCATGTGATTTCATCTGGGACATCTGAAGGAGTCAGAAACCCCAGGGTTTTGAGGGGAGCCAGGGGTACCAATGGGGCACATGGGGGTGGGTTTCTGTGGGAGTTAAATGAGTGCTTTATCTGGAAGTAGCTTTAACAAATGGTAATAAGGACTTGGCTATTTTGGCACCCCACTCTAGTACTCTCGCCTGGAAAATCCCATGGACAGAGGAGCCTGGTGGGCTGTAGTCCATGGGGTCGCTAACACGAGTGAGCGACTTCCCTTTTGCTTTTCACTTTCACGCATTGGAGAAGGAAATGGCAACCCACTCTACTGTTTTTGCCTGGAGAATCCCAGGGATGGGGGAGCCTGGTGGGCTGCCATCTATGGGGTCGCACAGAGTCGGACACGACTGAAGCGACTTAGCAGCAGCAAAGAATGTTCAGTTGCCCAATTGCACTCATCTCACATGCTGGCAAAATTATGCTTAAAACCCTCCAAGCTAGGTTTCAATAGTACGTGAACCGAGAACTTCCAGATGTTCAAGCTGGATTTAGAAAAGGCAGAGGAACCAGAGATCAAATTGCCGACATCCATTGGATCATAGAAAAAGCAAGAAAATTCCAGAAAAACATCTACTCTTGCTTTATTGACTATGCCAAAGCCTTTGTGTGGATCACAATAAACTGTGGAAAATTCTTAAAGAGATGGGAATACCGGACCACCTGACCTGCCTTTTGAGAAACCTGTATGCAGGTCAGGAAGCTGGACATGGAACAATAGACTGGTTCCAAATAGGAAAAGGATTAGTCAAGGCTGTATTTTGTCACCCTGCTTATTTAACTTCTATGCAGAGTACATCATGAGAAATGCTGGGCTGGAAGAAGCACAAGCTGGAATCAAGATTGCTGGGAGAAATATCAATAACCTCAGATATGCAGATGACACCACCCTTATGGCAGAAAGTGAAGAGGAACTAAAGAGCCTCTTGATGAAAGTGAAAGAGAAGAGTGAAAAAGCTGGCTTAAAACAACATTCAAAAAATGAAGATCATGGCCTCTGGTCCCATCACTTCACGGCAAATAGATTGGGAAACAGTGGAAACAGTGACAGACTTTATTTTGGCGTGGCTTCAAAATCACTGCAGACAGTGACAGCAGCCGTGAAATTAAGACATTTGCTCCTTGGAAGAAACGCAGTGACAAATCTAGACAGCATATTAAAAAGCAGAGACATTACTGAGAAAGGTTCATCTAGTCAAAGCTATGGTTTTTCCAGTAGTCATGTATGGATGTGAGAGTTGGACCATAAAGAAAGTTGAGTGCTGAAGAATTGATGCCTTTGAATGGTGATGTTGGAGAAGACTCTTGAGAGTCTCTTGGACTGCAAGGCAATCCAACAGGTGCATCCTAAAGGAAATCAGCTGAATACTCATTGAAAGGACTGATGCTAAAGCTGAAGCTCCAATACTTTGGCCACCTGATGTGAAGAACTGACTCATTGGAAGAGACCCTGATGCTGGGAAAGATTGAAGGTGGAAGGAGAAGGGGACAACAGAGAATGAGATGGTTGAATGGCATCACTGACTTGATGGACATGAGTTTGAGCAAGCTCTGGGAGTTGGTTATGGACAGGGAAGCCACGCCGTGCTGTAGTCCATGGGGTTGCAAAGAGTTGGACACAACTGAACAACTGAACTGAACTGAACCATTCCATGAAGCACTTTAGAGACATTAGTATTAAGTATAATCAACAAAAACCAGTATGATGGGCAAATCATTAATAGTGTTTCACCACAAGCTATAAGGTGAAGAACCTGATTGATCTCACTCTTATGGGCACTGATATTTCGTGTATTTCTGCATGCAGTTACTGTGTTAGCACTCAGTACTAGGGTAGTCAAGTTTACGAGGGTAATCAAGTAAGCGTAATCAAGTGAGACACTGCTCCTGCTATAAGTGGGACTTGTAGTTGCGAAGGATAACAGACAATGAAATAAGTACAGCGTTATGAACTGTATAAAACGCAATAAAGGCAAAGCCCATTGAGAACATGTGAAACTAGAACCTAACCTCATGAGGGACTGGGATGGGCAGGAAATACCTGGGAAGGCCTCCCTGAGAAACCACCCTCAGCTCAGATTTGGAGGACAGATGGGCAAAAGGAAGAGAGTGGACTGGGAAGCTTCCGGGCTTGTATGTGCGGTAGCAAAGAGCAAGGGAAAATCCGAGAGATGGGGATGGCAGTGCAGCCCACAGACTGGGAGCCCAGGGCAGAGTGGCAGGGGTCAAGGGAGCCTCTGGGGAGCTGCAGGGCCAGGCCACGCTGCAGCCTCTCATAGCCAGGTTGTCACATGGGGCTGACCCCAAGACCAGGTGGGAAGTACGAGTTTTAAGCAGGGAAGTGGCAGGATTAGATGTACAGTTTTGCAGGATCCTGATTCAAAAGTTGAAAATGGCTTAAGTTGGGAAGGTTATTGCCGAGGTCAGAGTTCAGATGAGAAGTGAGGGTAGCCTGTACTCTGACGATGGAGAGAAGTGGGTCATCCCAGAAGGGTTTAGAAATGAGATTTGACAAGATTTGATGATGGTCTAGATGTGAAGATGAGAGACAAGGCAGCATCAAGAATGACCGCCCCCCCCNTAAGTTGGGAAGGTTATTGCCGAGGTCAGAGTTCAGATGAGAAGTGAGGGTAGCCTGTACTCTGACGATGGAGAGAAGTGGGTCATCCCAGAAGGGTTTAGAAATGAGATTTGACAAGATTTGATGATGGTCTAGATGTGAAGATGAGAGACAAGGAAGCATCAAGAATGACCGCCCCCCCTACACACACATACCCAGCTCACATACTGGGCAGTCTGGTGGTTTTAATTACAGTGGATGTCTTGAATAACTGCCATTCCATGGTGACAGAAGCAGATTAGACATTTCTACCCAAGGTCTGCTCACACTCTCCCAAGGTGATTCTGAAAGGCACACTGAAGGAGGTATCTAGCATTTCTTTGCCTAGCAGCTTGTTATGGTAATCATCCTGGCCTTGATTCATTTTAACTGCTAAAAAGTCTTGTGATTGTCCATTAAAAAAAAAAATTATTTCAGAGTTTTTCTCCCAGAAGAGACATCAGGATTTAGGTTCATTTCTAACTCCATAATACACAAAATCAATCAATAAAATTATTAAAATCAGTGTATTACATAGTTACCTAGGTAAATCTTATGCTTCTAAGATTGGCAGCTGCTGGCTACAATTCCACAGCTATGGTTTGAAGTGGAGCGTCCTTTTCACGCCCAGGTTCATGGCAGAGTGCCCAGGACGGGGACATGTCACTCACCTCGCTCAGTTTCAGGCTGTTCTCAATTTTCTTCATCTTATTTATTTTCACTGATTTTGAAATTGTTTCAGACTTCCAATTTTTAGCTATCAATCTATATTCTCAGTTGAACATACAATTTTCTCAATATTTTTTTATGAAATTTTTCAAACACAGAAGAGAAAGATTATAAGTAAATACACATATTCATACCACCTAGGTTCTGTAACACTTTGCTCAGTCATCTATGTATCTGTCAGTCCATCTATCCCTCCCTCAATTCATCCATCACTCCATCTTTTTCTTTGATAGATTTCAAATTAAGTTGCAGACATCAGGACATTTCACCCCTTGGCAGTTTGGCATGCATATTATTAATTTGAATTTAATATGTGGTTGAGAGATTTTTCATTTCTTAGTAAAGGTTACATATGGTGAAATGTACAAACCCTAAGTATAACAGTCCTTGTATTTTGACAAACACATATGCCTCTGTAATGCAGACCCCATCAAGATTTCAAACCCACCCGCCCCAGACATTCCCTTACACTCTCTTCCCAGTTATCCCTGCCTCCACTCCCTTCCTTCCCGGCCCTGGAGGTAACGCTGTTCTGACTTCTGTGACTATAGATTAGTTTTGCTTATTCCAGAGCTTCCTGAAGCGTCTCTTCTTTTGTG
>SJYA01010893.1:7543-30552 GCA_006410615.1 Neotragus moschatus
CGGGGGGTGGGGGTAGGAGGGATGGGAAAGGGGGCAGGCCCACAGTCAACAGAGACACTACACCAGGGGCACCGCCACCGCCTGGCTGGCAGCAGGCTCTGGGCTCGGTCGGCAGGAGCCCGACGTGGTTTCTGTCGGCTGGTTTCAAAGTGCACACCACCCTCAGAAAGCCCTGTGCGGCCCTGCACACGCCGAGCGTCCCGGACACGCTACCAGCCACGGCGCAGCAGTGTCACACAACACAGACCACACGTTTGGAAGATATGAGTGAATGGAATTCCACCTTACCTAGAAACGCATGAATGATTAACAGACAAAAATTACACCTAAATGGGGAAAAAAATGGAAAGGAGCCGTCAGCACGAGAGAAAATGAAAGGCACAGAATTACACAGGAGGAGCGAGCCACGATTTCTCACGGTACAAAGGGCTGCGAAGCCTCCACCCCGAGACGGGAAACCTCACGCTCAGACCAGCTCCTTTAAACCCCAACAGCCCCTCTGGCGTGGCCCCCTGCCCGTGGCAGACTGACTTGCGAGCCCTCTGAAGAGGGGCACTGGGGGACAGCACTGGCGGACAGCAGTGTCCTGTCACGGCCCCAGAGGACCAGACCGGACCCTGCGGCGAGGCTGACAAAGGGCCTGCACACCACAAGCCCGGTCCCTCTTGCCCGCCCCCAACCGGCAAAACACACCGAAGCCCTCACGAAGGGTTAGCGCTGGCCATCCCCGCCTTCTGTGGTCAGCAGTGAGGCTGCCCTTCTAGAAGGCCCAAACACGAGAGAGGACAGGAAGCCTGGCCATGGAGAGAAGAGGCAGACGACGACGGGGCAGACGGCAGGGCAGGAGGGAGCAGCCTCAGCGCCACGGGGCACGGGCGGCACCGGGCCCTGGAGTCAGGGGCGGGCGCCGGAGCTGCCTGCCTCTGGCCTGGAATCCCACTGTGAACGTGGGGCTCAGGCCTCCGAGGGCTGCAAACACCCAGGCACATAGACCTGGGCGCAGGCAGGGCATAGCTCCTCAGCAGATGGCGAAGGGCGAGGCACTCAGGGCCCTGGCGTGTTTGGTTCCACCATACAAGGGACAGGCTGGCTTAGAAAAGATGAGCGTCCCCGAGCCCATGCCCAGAGCAGCACCTACGCGGTACACGGAGGTGGCACACACACTCACGCCCTTCCCCAGGAGGGAGCACCGCTGTGAGCGTGTGCTTGCAGACACAGCTGGTGCCACGGAGCGCTCAGACCCAGCTGCACAAGGCCAGCCTCGGGCCCGAGCGGGGAGACAGCCCACCACGTCTTAGAGCCCACAGCGCCGAGCACAGCTAGTCTTCTGACAGCTGTGATAAGCTTAGTCCTAAGAGGCAGGTGAGCCACAAATCTCAGGTGAGCACATGAACAGTGGCTCTCAATACAGCTTTAGAACAGCATTAAAACAGCTCTGTATTTAAAATACGTGTGAAGTGGCAAGCTCCTTGATGTGAGCTCATCCGAGACGGCAGGTTAAGTCTCACTTTTGTGTAAAATTCCTGGGACTGCCACTCATCCTCATTAGTTGTTTCTTTGTTGGTTTTTGCAAAGCTTCCTGGTATATTTCAAATGATCTACGCTACTGAGATGCATCTCCTCACTGGTCTTGGTCCAGTTACAACTGTAAATTATGCCTACTGCTCCTTCGTTCTAGTCATCAAGACACACCAAACCCTATCTCTGTACATTTTCCAAAAACACAAAACAAAAAGGTTTATTCATGCTGCCAACTATACCATAAAGATCAGGAATGTAAAGCTGCTCTTCAGAGCAAGTTCACATAAATAAGACACAGGCCGAGAAAGAGCTGGAAAGCCATTTAACACTCAAACTGCTTATCAGGTATCTAAACAGTTCGTCATCCGGGCATATTTCTGGTGCAATTCTAACGTTTCTAATCAGAGAATGACAGGCAGGTGTTCGTAACAGCCTGGCTCAAAGCTGGGCGTGTGTCAGGAGCTCAGCAGCGTCGGTCACAGGTGCGGGAACCCCGACGACTCACCTTGGGGTTCATCTCGGCGGCATCATCATCTTCTGCCTCCTCGTCTCCTTCCAACTCCTGTGTCAAAAAGGAGGACGACGAGCTGAGCAGACAGGACTCCTCTGATGCACAAGACTGGCTACAATCACTGTCACCCACACTCAACCAAATCCCTCCTTTGGACACTATTCTCACAGGTGGCCCTGAAATACACATACTGCTGAACAAGTGGACTTTACTTGCTAAATGGTTATTTTGTAAGATGCACTTTCAAAAGCCAACTGCAGGGTCCAACTCGACACGGCCGCCCATCTGCCACATCTTAGCAAGTGTTTGCCAGGGCCGAGGGCCTCCAAGGCAGGTCCCCACGAGACAAGTGCACCGTGGCCAGTTAGACCCCCCAGCCCCGTCCACTCAGGAGAGGGCCGAGGCCACCCGGGGGATGGCGCCTCACGTGAGCCGGCTCTTACCTCCTCTTCTCCTTCCTCACCTTCTTCAAACTGCAAGGGAAGGAAAGAGGTTTTACAAAGCGCACTGGCAACCTGACCCAGACCCAGCCCCTGCCCCTGCCGCATGTCCACAGTGGCCCGGTCTCCGAGCAGAAGCCAGCGTCCTGCCATGTTCGTGGGACGCCATGTATCTGAAAATCGCCCCAAAGACTACGGGTTGGGGTGGGGCACAGGAGCCGGTCAGCTTGGGGGTGCGCCGTGTCCAACCGGGAGGCAGCCAGATCTAAGCCAACCTGCCGCATGGCCTTATCACACACAGGACTCTCAGCGTCACCCTGTCTCTCAGACAAGGGGACTGTTCATCTGTGCCTAGGAATGTAACAAAACCTCCGTGTTTAAACTAGGCCAGGAGGAACTCCAACACTGTGGCTGAATGAACGTCTGGATCCAACCTCTCGTGTGTCCAAAGACACTGCTGGTCAGGCTCCCAGCCGAGCCCCAGATACGAGACTGCTCCCAGAAGCAAAGAGAACTACATGAGCCTCACTCCCGTCGGCTGCACCGACAAGGCACCTGCCGAAGAAGCAGGCTTTCTCCCAGCATCTTTCTTCCTGGAGCCCCCCTCCCACAGTCCTCAGCAACAGCTCAAAGACACTCAGCAGAGCAGTGTCGGGCCTGGTCTGCATGCCCCCTCGGCCCGAGCAGCAGCGGGGTGGGGACGTCGCGGGCTCCTTCCTAACCCGTGTCCTGAGCAGCCTCTGGCAGTGCTGGGTGGCCCGTCTCACAGGAACCAGCCTCGCACAGGCTCACGTGCTGGTTTCCTGAGGCTCCACGGGCACCGTTTCACCCTGGACCGTCCTCTGAGAGCCCTGTGCAGCCACCTCAAATTCTGGCAGAGCCAAGGCTCCGAGCAAGGCGACCCACCGAGCGTGGAAGCCCAAGTCCAAACGCCTGCGTGCACGCCACCCCGAGACGACACCCAGCCCCTGCGTTGCTCTGAGCAGGTGTGACACCGGGACTCGCGTGTCTGTCCTCACACCACTGCGCTTCCTGGATCAGAAGCCTGAAGAGTAACTGGAGTGTTACATCAGCTCCAGCGCACACGCGGGAACCTGCAGAACTGGGGCTCCAGGCCTGTAGGCTGAGTGAACCCCTGGACCACACCGTGAACCTGTGGTGTGTGGCCGATGGCATCAGTAGTAAGAGCAGGCACAGACGTCACCAGGAGTAGCTGCCCTGTGTGTGCTGTGAGTAAATAGATACACACGCTGCGCAGTCAGGTGTCTACAATGGTGGGTATGCGATCACCAGGAAGCCTGCGGACCCTCGTCTGGGGGGTTTCCAGTGAGCAGCCACTGGGTCTTTCGAGGCCAGATTCGATGCACCCAGTCCTCTGGCTCCTCAGCTGCCAACGGCCGTGTCTCACGTCATCCAGCGCCACGCAGTGCCCGCCCTGCCGCAGTGGGCAGAGTGCAGGGCGTGACCCTCGCTGGAGGCGGCGCTACTGGGCAGCATCGGGTCACCATCTGTACAACCAGTGTCTCCTAAGCTGAGGTCTGAGCAACAAGCCGGGTGCTTTCATGACCCCGGGATATACCATGCTGTGCGTCCGTGTTCCTGGATTCCTGGGGCTGGGCAGACTGCGCCTAAGAAGCCCCCCAGGCTCAGGTGATGCAGCCACCCTGGGGCCTGCAGCGCACAGGAGGGTGCTGAGCAGCGCAGGCCTGCCCGGCTTCTGTCGCTCGGCCAGGAGCCCCCAGACCTCACCAGAAAGGACACCCCAGGGTGCTCAACACAAAGGGAGTAAACGTCAACCAAGCCGCCTTCGGTAACATGACAGGATGGAAACCTCTCCACACAGCGAGAAGGCTGGCGGCGCCCCGGGCTGTGGCCACAATGGAGAGCGGTCTTGGGCGATGGCTCAGGGACAGCTGGCCAGGCGGGCTCAGAGGCCCCGCTCCCAAGCTCTGCCTGCGAGAGGCCAGCTCCTCCAGACCAACGGAAGGGGCTGGCCCAGGAAGCCACCTTCCTGTGGAGCGTGAGGTTCTCTCTGGAGTCAACACGCCACATGCCAGCATGACTCGGCTCCGAGAGTCCCCACGTGGTGCAGAGTGAGCGTCGCCACGTCTGGAGGTCACCTCAGCCACACACCTGGCACGCAGCAGTGAGCCTGTGGGTCCTGAGAGGNACCAACGAAGGGGCTGGCCCAGGAAGCCACCTTCCTGTGGAGCGTGAGGTTCTCTCTGGAGTCAACACGCCACATGCCAGCATGACTCGGCTCCGAGAGTCCCCACGTGGTGCAGAGTGAGCGTCGCCACGTCTGGAGGTCACCTCAGCCACACACCTGGCACGCAGCAGTGAGCCTGTGGGTCCTGAGAGGAAACCCTGAGAGGCGCCACCGCACTGGCCGACTCAGGCACTGGGCGCTCTGCCCCAGATGCCTCGGCCATGCCTTCTCCCCCCAGGCTCCGGAGAGCGCCGCCCGCCGCGCGGCCCAGGCCAGCCCCGCCCCGGCCACCTACGTTGTCCTCGTCCTCGATGGCCTCCCCCGTGAAGTAGAGCACGGCACGCGGCACAATCCGCTCACGGAAGAAATGCCCGATCTCGAAGTCGGAGGCTAGCGTGAACTCGGAGTCTTCATCCTGGAGGGGAAGCTCAGTGCTTACCTGCTTCCACAGGTAAGGTCACACCTCTCGCCAGACCCCACCCCACCGCCTGGGACCTGGTTTAAAGGCACCCAGCTCCAGCGCTGCCATACTCCAGAAGAGGCAGGTGAGCGCTGGGCGCAGGTGGAAGGACATGGCTGCCCCGAACCCCCGCAGAGCATGCCTGTCCCACACCACGGTGCAACGGACTCAGGTTCACCCCCGGCCTTCAGGAGAGCGGGCGCGGGCCGCAAAGGGAGCAGCGAGCTGGTGGGGAGCAGGCCTCAACAGCAGATCAGACTCAGTGACGATGTGAGTCTTACCAGCGATTCTCCATCCCCTGATGCTAGAAGGAAGGAAAACATCTGATTACACAGATAACCAAACCTTTCTAAAGCCCACATGGGACGCTCAGCTGACAGAGCAGCAGCACGGCATGCCAGAAATCGCCAGAGCGATTTCCTGCTTCTCCCACCGCAGACCGAAGCTGCCCAGGGTCTCCTGGCCCCCAGACCCCGCTGGAGAAGGCCACTTTCAGAGCACGTGCAGAGAGTTAAGAGCGTCAACAGGGGCACGGCACCCCGGGGCCAGACTGCGGGGCCGCAGTGCGTCTGCGCTTCGGGCATGCTTCCCCTCGTGTAACTCCGTGCGAGGAGTCCCTACTCATGGCACTGAGGCGCTGCGCCTCAGCTAGGCTGGGACTCTACTTCTGTTTGCTTGCAAAGAGCAGGGAGGGCACCGCTCCCGGCGGGCGGGGTGCCAGCACTGACGCCACCAGTGGCAGCACCCCACGCCCCGCACTGAAGCGGAGCCCCAGAGCCTCCAGCGCCAAACACCAGGACAGCCCAGCACAGAGCCGAGCGCCAGAGGAGCAGGCCTGACTCAGGCTCAGCAGGGCCCGGTGATGTTCGCGCGGTGCCTGAGTCTCCTGCTGGGCACGCACTGTCCCTCACCGCCCTGGCACCCCACTGCTGTGAGGTCTGTCCCTGGGGAGCAGGCTCAGCGAGGGGCACTCGCCGTCTGGGCCCTGGTGGCCCCACATGCAAGATGCAGGTTCTGGG
Organism: Neotragus moschatus; assembly: GCA_006410615.1. NCBI lineage: Eukaryota > Metazoa > Chordata > Mammalia > Artiodactyla > Bovidae > Neotragus > Neotragus moschatus. The sequence goes on from SJYA01010893.1 coordinate 13,704, forward strand.
ACTCCGGCCTTGGGGCAGCAATCACGGGCTTGCTCACCGACCGCTGGGCCAGTTTAGTGGGACTAACACTGAAGGGGGCATGGACTAGCAGTGTTCGTTTCCCACATCTGAAGAGTCATTTTAATTTTTTCCTTGACCGCCCCATCATCCTTCCCCACTGTCTCCCTCTGTTCATTTTCATATAGCCTGTCACACCCTAAAACTCACCCACTTCGAGTATACAACTTAGGGACTTCTGACACACTTCAGACCTGAGCAACCACAACACAAGGCAGGAGGGGAAGGGATGGCAGAGGGTGAGACAGCTGGAGGCATCACCGACTCGATGGACATGAGCCTGAGCGAGCTCCGGGAGATGGCAAAGGACAAGGAAGTCTGGCGTGCTGCGGTCCGTGGGGTTGAAGAGTTGGACACGATTAAGCAACTGAACAAACCACCACAACACAGTTTCTGAGCCCTGCTAAACTCTCCTCAAATCCTCAAGTCCATTTAATTCCGTCTTAATTGCTATTAATTATCTGAAGTCCAACAAGCTCAGTGAATTTAGGATTCAAAGCCCCTCTTCTTCACAGTGAGTTCACGCAGGAAACCTCCAACATTCCCAAGCAAGGCTCTGAAAGGGATCTTTCCAAACAAGGAAATTTGAGAATCATGTTTACAGCTGATCTTATCCCCTAAATTGACACACCCTGGGACCTTTCAGGCTCAAGAACAAAGCGAGACAACAGCCACAACAGTGAAAAACAGGGGCTGAATGGGGATGGGCAGCCTGACAGACGGCTCGGGGTCAGAGCCCAGTGACGCCACTGGGCGGCCTCCACAAACAGCCCGGAGAGCCACCACCCCCTGGAGCAGGGCTGCCGCGCCCGCACTGGCTTCTGTTCATGGAAACCAGTGTCCTCCCCTCATGGCCATACTCCAGCATGGCCAGCAGGGCTGGTTGTCGGATTCTCGGGAGTAGGACGTCACGTGAAGACGGCCGTGTAACTGCCCTCAGCCCTCCGAGCCCCGTTTCGGGTCCGGAGTTGGGGGAGGGGAGGACGGGCGCCGCTGCCCAGCCCCGACTCTGCCAGAAGCCCACGTCTGTCACAACACCTACTGCCCAGCCGCCTCGCGCTCCACACGGAGGCGCGCAGAGAAAACCACGGCCCAGTCTGAGGGGTAGGGGGACGAGCTGCAAGGTGTGCGCGTGTGAGAGCACTCGCGGTCCCCTCCCCGGGGCTGAGGGCTGCCTGGGGGCCTCCTGCCAGCACGGGCACCCATGGGCCCACCAGGATAGCCAGAGCTGGCAGGGCAACCCCCAGCACCATGCCCGCCAGAGGGCCGGGGGACACCCTGACGGTCGCCGGCATTCCGTTCGTGTCCGTACTGGAGCCACAACCCAACCCACTCACCTCTCAGCGGGCTGAAGAAGTTGAAAAAGGAATCATTGGGGACTTGCTTGGTGATTGTTCTGACGGTGCCTCGGCCCTTATGTTTCTGCTTTTTCTTGATGGTTTTGACGGTTACGTTCTTTCCTTTCTTCCAGTCAATGGTGCACCTACAGGGAAGAGACTGTGATCACTGTGTGCCCGGCAAGCAGGTCACAGCTCGGTGCTTCACCAGGAACTTGACGTGAGCACCTGTGAGCGGGCGCTGGGCGCTCCTCGAGGAGGCAGAGGCCCTGGGCGCAGCGGCCCCGCAGATGCTCCACAGGGTCCAGCCAGGTCCTTCCCATGACCACGCCAGGTCAGCAGCTTGTCACTGTTGCCCCTTTACAGACCCTACAGCGGACAGGACGCCACCACTCAGGCACAAGGTCTCAAGGCAACTAAGTGAGCGGGACTAGATGGGCAAAGCACGCCGGCCACTGCCAAGATTGACGGCCAGTGAAGGGCATTCAGCTTCCGGGTGCTGGCGGGCCTCGGTGGGGCTGAGATGGCCAGTGAAGGGCATTCGGCTTCCGGGGTGGTGGCGGGCCTCAGTGGGCTGACCTCTGAGTCACCCTGGCCGACAGAGAGTTGTGAGGAGAGGAAGGCTCACTCGGTGGCCTGGGCCCGGGCCACAATCTTTCTAAAGCATTCTGGCCATCCAAGTCCAGCAGAATTTTAATCAAGCTCACACAGAGAAATTCATCAGGGTAAGTCCTTGGTTCAGTAAGTAACTGATTCAATCAAGAATAAAATGATCTCCCAAAGTGTCTCAAACCAACCAAGAGGACGCGTTCTAAGCTGCTCTCCTTGGTGGTCCACAGACCACGGCACCGAGGCGCTGGGTCCTGAGACCACACGTGCTCACGCAACCCTGCACTGACCCAGCCGCTCACTCACCAAGGCCCTGCCAAGAGGAGCTGACTAGTTCCATGGTCTCTGTGTCACTCTGGGAGACTGAGTATCCCAACGCCCACAATAAATTGGGGAAACTGGGCCACCAACCCTACATGCTGGCCCAAGGAACCACAGGACACACTTCCCAGCGCCAGCCGTCACCCCCTAAATGGAGAGATTCTTTCACTGATTTCCATCTCTGTCTGCTGGGCTTTTAAACAGATGAAAGGCTTCTTGCTTTATTCTTAACTTCTACCTTACTAGTGACGTTTTAAAATCATCTCCTGTGTTTCAGAAAAAGCAGCTTAATGGCATCTTCTTACCCGTCACAGTCAACAATTTCAGGGCCTTCAAAGGAAAATGGATCAGCCTTGTCTGGCTCTGACTTCATCTTGTACGTTTTTGTCAGGACTGAATTGGTAAAGTAGTCGTTGGGTTCAAAGTGGAACTCTAATACAAAAGACTGGAAAAAAAAAACTCAAGGTCAACACCACTTAAAATCCTCAGATAACTGGGGGCAGACTTTATAAACCACACGATACCTGCTGGAACCCAGCTCCCTAAGGCAGAATACTAAAGAGCTCAGACGGTGTGGCCACGTAACGAGAACGTCTTTACTGCAAAACCACCAGACCAAAGTTAGAGCCTGGGCCAGGCTGGGGAGACCCCCGCCACCCTGAGCGCACACGTGGGCACGCTGCCTGGGACCCCACCCCCGCAGTCACAGCAGGCGGGGGTCTGGAGGGGGAGGCCAGCTGCAGCCCAGCCCCCGCTCTGCCCCTCTTGGGCAGAGCAGCTCCTTCCCTGCCCCACAGTGAAAGCACAAGACTCCACGTGGGCAGAGAAGCCTTCCAGGACCCACCACGCACGCGCTCACCCTTCACTCACAAAGTGCTCAACAAACAAGAGGGGCACAAAGCAGTGGGGAGAAGGCAAATGGCAACACAGAAGCCAGGCACGCCCGCAGAACAGGACAGACAGACATGAGATCCCCTCTCTGGGTAAAAAGCCCCAGGAAAAAGCAGCACTGGCCAGCACGCTGGGGAACAAGGGCACTCGTGTGCTACAGAGGGCAATTCGGCAATATCAAAAGTTAACAAAATGGAACACTCTGGGACCCCATAATCCGGTTTTGGGGAACGCGTTCTATTTCAGAAGGACACCTGGCCGGGAGCAGCAGTGTGTACAGACCTTCCCCTCAGCCTGGCTTCCCCAGGGCTCAGTGAACCACAGACAGCCTAAAGGACCCACTCCGCGCCTGGACGGCTCTGTCCGTCAGCACTGTCAGATTCTGGGAAGCCGCTCCACTTCCCTGTGCTTTTGCTTCCTCGCCTGTAACATGGCATCACAAGCCCCTCTCTCCATGAGGTCACCCGAGGATTACTCTGCAGGAGCAGTCGGNGCAGAGAGTTAAGAGCGTCAACAGGGGCACGGCACCCCGGGGCCAGACTGCGGGGCCGCAGTGCGTCTGCGCTTCGGGCATGCTTCCCCTCGTGTAACTCCGTGCGAGGAGTCCCTACTCATGGCACTGAGGCGCTGCGCCTCAGCTAGGCTGGGACTCTACTTCTGTTTGCTTGCAAAGAGCAGGGAGGGCACCGCTCCCGGCGGGCGGGGTGCCAGCACTGACGCCACCAGTGGCAGCACCCCACGCCCCGCACTGAAGCGGAGCCCCAGAGCCTCCAGCGCCAAACACCAGGACAGCCCAGCACAGAGCCGAGCGCCAGAGGAGCAGGCCTGACTCAGGCTCAGCAGGGCCCGGTGATGTTCGCGCGGTGCCTGAGTCTCCTGCTGGGCACGCACTGTCCCTCACCGCCCTGGCACCCCACTGCTGTGAGGTCTGTCCCTGGGGAGCAGGCTCAGCGAGGGGCACTCGCCGTCTGGGCCCTGGTGGCCCCACATGCAAGATGCAGGTTCTGGGACTCCGGCCTTGGGGCAGCAATCACGGGCTTGCTCACCGACCGCTGGGCCAGTTTAGTGGGACTAACACTGAAGGGGGCATGGACTAGCAGTGTTCGTTTCCCACATCTGAAGAGTCATTTTAATTTTTTCCTTGACCGCCCCATCATCCTTCCCCACTGTCTCCCTCTGTTCATTTTCATATAGCCTGTCACACCCTAAAACTCACCCACTTCGAGTATACAACTTAGGGACTTCTGACACACTTCAGACCTGAGCAACCACAACACAAGGCAGGAGGGGAAGGGATGGCAGAGGGTGAGACAGCTGGAGGCATCACCGACTCGATGGACATGAGCCTGAGCGAGCTCCGGGAGATGGCAAAGGACAAGGAAGTCTGGCGTGCTGCGGTCCGTGGGGTTGAAGAGTTGGACACGATTAAGCAACTGAACAAACCACCACAACACAGTTTCTGAGCCCTGCTAAACTCTCCTCAAATCCTCAAGTCCATTTAATTCCGTCTTAATTGCTATTAATTATCTGAAGTCCAACAAGCTCAGTGAATTTAGGATTCAAAGCCCCTCTTCTTCACAGTGAGTTCACGCAGGAAACCTCCAACATTCCCAAGCAAGGCTCTGAAAGGGATCTTTCCAAACAAGGAAATTTGAGAATCATGTTTACAGCTGATCTTATCCCCTAAATTGACACACCCTGGGACCTTTCAGGCTCAAGAACAAAGCGAGACAACAGCCACAACAGTGAAAAACAGGGGCTGAATGGGGATGGGCAGCCTGACAGACGGCTCGGGGTCAGAGCCCAGTGACGCCACTGGGCGGCCTCCACAAACAGCCCGGAGAGCCACCACCCCCTGGAGCAGGGCTGCCGCGCCCGCACTGGCTTCTGTTCATGGAAACCAGTGTCCTCCCCTCATGGCCATACTCCAGCATGGCCAGCAGGGCTGGTTGTCGGATTCTCGGGAGTAGGACGTCACGTGAAGACGGCCGTGTAACTGCCCTCAGCCCTCCGAGCCCCGTTTCGGGTCCGGAGTTGGGGGAGGGGAGGACGGGCGCCGCTGCCCAGCCCCGACTCTGCCAGAAGCCCACGTCTGTCACAACACCTACTGCCCAGCCGCCTCGCGCTCCACACGGAGGCGCGCAGAGAAAACCACGGCCCAGTCTGAGGGGTAGGGGGACGAGCTGCAAGGTGTGCGCGTGTGAGAGCACTCGCGGTCCCCTCCCCGGGGCTGAGGGCTGCCTGGGGGCCTCCTGCCAGCACGGGCACCCATGGGCCCACCAGGATAGCCAGAGCTGGCAGGGCAACCCCCAGCACCATGCCCGCCAGAGGGCCGGGGGACACCCTGACGGTCGCCGGCATTCCGTTCGCGTCCGTACTGGAGCCACAACCCAGCCCACTCACCTCTCAGCGGGCTGAAGAAGTTGAAAAAGGAATCATTGGGGACTTGCTTGGTGATTGTTCTGACGGTGCCTCGGCCCTTATGTTTCTGCTTTTTCTTGATGGTTTTGACGGTTACGTTCTTTCCTTTCTTCCAGTCAATGGTGCACCTACAGGGAAGAGACTGTGATCACTGTGTGCCCGGCAAGCAGGTCACAGCTCGGTGCTTCACCAGGAACTTGACGTGAGCACCTGTGAGCGGGCGCTGGGCGCTCCTCGAGGAGGCAGAGGCCCTGGGCGCAGCGGCCCCGCAGATGCTCCACAGGGTCCAGCCAGGTCCTTCCCATGACCACGCCAGGTCAGCAGCTTGTCACTGTTGCCCCTTTACAGACCCTACAGCGGACAGGACGCCACCACTCAGGCACAAGGTCTCAAGGCAACTAAGTGAGCGGGACTAGATGGGCAAAGCACGCCGGCCACTGCCAAGATTGACGGCCAGTGAAGGGCATTCAGCTTCCGGGTGCTGGCGGGCCTCGGTGGGGCTGAGATGGCCAGTGAAGGGCATTCGGCTTCCGGGGTGGTGGCGGGCCTCAGTGGGCTGACCTCTGAGTCACCCTGGCCGACAGAGAGTTGTGAGGAGAGGAAGGCTCACTCGGTGGCCTGGGCCCGGGCCACAATCTTTCTAAAGCATTCTGGCCATCCAAGTCCAGCAGAATTTTAATCAAGCTCACACAGAGAAATTCATCAGGGTAAGTCCTTGGTTCAGTAAGTAACTGATTCAATCAAGAATAAAATGATCTCCCAAAGTGTCTCAAACCAACCAAGAGGACGCGTTCTAAGCTGCTCTCCTTGGTGGTCCACAGACCACGGCACCGAGGCGCTGGGTCCTGAGACCACACGTGCTCACGCAACCCTGCACTGACCCAGCCGCTCACTCACCAAGGCCCTGCCAAGAGGAGCTGACTAGTTCCATGGTCTCTGTGTCACTCTGGGAGACTGAGTATCCCAACGCCCACAATAAATTGGGGAAACTGGGCCACCAACCCTACATGCTGGCCCAAGGAACCACAGGACACACTTCCCAGCGCCAGCCGTCACCCCCTAAATGGAGAGATTCTTTCACTGATTTCCATCTCTGTCTGCTGGGCTTTTAAACAGATGAAAGGCTTCTTGCTTTATTCTTAACTTCTACCTTACTAGTGACGTTTTAAAATCATCTCCTGTGTTTCAGAAAAAGCAGCTTAATGGCATCTTCTTACCCGTCACAGTCAACAATTTCAGGGCCTTCAAAGGAAAATGGATCAGCCTTGTCTGGCTCTGACTTCATCTTGTACGTTTTTGTCAGGACTGAATTGGTAAAGTAGTCGTTGGGTTCAAAGTGGAACTCTAATACAAAAGACTGGAAAAAAAAAACTCAAGGTCAACACCACTTAAAATCTACAGATAACTGGGGGCAGACTTTATAAACCACACGATACCTGCTGGAACCCAGCTCCCTAAGGCAGAATACTAAAGAGCTCAGACGGTGTGGCCACGTAACGAGAACGTCTTTACTGCAAAACCACCAGACCAAAGTTAGAGCCTGGGCCAGGCTGGGGAGACCCCCGCCACCCTGAGCGCACACGTGGGCACGCTGCCTGGGACCCCACCCCCGCAGTCACAGCAGGCGGGGGTCTGGAGGGGGAGGCCAGCTGCAGCCCAGCCCCCGCTCTGCCCCTCTTGGGCAGAGCAGCTCCTTCCCTGCCCCACAGTGAAAGCACAAGACTCCACGTGGGCAGAGAAGCCTTCCAGGACCCACCACGCACGCGCTCACCCTTCACTCACAAAGTGCTCAACAAACAAGAGGGGCACAAAGCAGTGGGGAGAAGGCAAATGGCAACACAGAAGCCAGGCACGCCCGCAGAACAGGACAGACAGACATGAGATCCCCTCTCTGGGTAAAAAGCCCCAGGAAAAAGCAGCACTGGCCAGCACGCTGGGGAACAAGGGCACTCGTGTGCTGCAGAGGGCAATTCGGCAATATCAAAAGTTAACAAAATGGAACACTCTGGGACCCCATAATCCGGTTTTGGGGAACGCGTTCTATTTCAGAAGGACACCTGGCCGGGAGCAGCAGTGTGTGCAGACCTTCCCCTCAGCCTGGCTTCCCCAGGGCTCAGTGAACCACAGACAGCCTAAAGGACCCACTCCGCGCCTGGACGGCTCTGTCCGTCAGCACTGTCAGATTCTGGGAAGCCGCTCCACTTCCCTGTGCTTTTGCTTCCTCGCCTGTAACATGGCATCACAAGCCCCTCTCTCCATGAGGTCACCCGAGGATTACTCTGCAGGAGCAGTCGGAAGGCAGCCAGGGTCACAGGCTTTACCAGTTAAATGTTAGCTCTTCCCATTTTTATTCCAAGGGTACAACCATCAGCTGGGAAAGTAATCTAGGCAAACTAAGGGGAGGAGGAAGAGAAGGGCCACGAAGGCCGAGGAGGTAGACACAGGCAGCCAGAGACCGGGCGGCAAGGAGGGAGGCCGACAAGCATCAGTCGCGGCCCTGGGAGACCAAACCACAGTCAGGACAGTGTCAGGGAAACAAACAGAGAACCGTCCTGTTCAGGCTTCAGAAGCGGGGAGTGGGGCTCTGACCTGCTCTTGACCTGCCTGCGAGCACAGTGAGTCAGGTGGCACTCTAGATAAGAAAAGGAGTGGGTCCTGAAATCTCTTAAGCTCCAGGTGGCCTGGCCAGCCCCTCGGGGTCTAACAAGTCTTATGACGCACAAGGTGAACAAACAGATGGTAAACCATGCGCTTTCAGGCATGTCTGACTCTCTGTGACCCCATGGACTGGCGCCCGCCAGGCTCCTCTCGGCCATGAGACTCTCCAGGCAAGAATACCGGAGTGGGCTGCAATGCCCTCCTCCAGGGAATCTTCCTGACCCAGGGATCAAACCTGCATCTCCTGCGAGCACAAGCAAGTCTAGATAAGGAAGGGGACGGGTCCTGGAATCTCTCAAGGCCCTGGAGGCCTGGCAAGCCCCTCGTGGTCTAACAGATCTTGGAGATGAAACGAACAGCATTGAGAAAGTTAGAGAGAAACCAGAGCTACACTTCTGAGCACAGACTGACATGATATCGGTTCGTGGCCTGAGACTGTAAACAGGAAACCCCAGAACTCCAATTTGCAGGGTCTCGCACGGGGCAGACGCACCGCCCGGGACCCCCTCCAAATCGGGACGGGACCCCCGCCTGCTGGGGTCTGGGTGCGGGCTGCTGGCCCAATCTGGTAACACACGCACGGTTACTTCTATCGTTTCCATTCTTCTCTTTTAATGACTTTATTAAATTAAGTCAAGTAACTTTCTATTAAAAAACTGAAATTGTGTATAACAAGAGGTTTGTTTTGTGTTGAATCCTTTGAATCTAAAACTGAAGTCAAACTTTTGGTACAAGACAGGAAGGCAGCTACGGGCAGTGAGATCCCTCCCCAGGCCTTTCCTGACCTGTCCCCTGGAAACCCGTGTCCACGCTGGGCCCCGGCAGCACACACTCTTCCTTCAGAACTGCTGAGGGTCGTGCCCACAGGCGTGGACGGGCCACCCTGGGGCCGGGCTGGACTAAGCATCAGCTCTGTCCCACTGCCCTTCATCACGCCGGCTGCTGAGCGGGCACCACGACTCACTTCCCTCCTCCCTCCCATCTCCCTGTCCTCCCTCCCAGCCAAGGGTGCTCTTCCTCTCTTCACATTTTCTCCTCCTCCTTCTTTCCCGGGCCTCTGCCTGGCTGAGAACACACACACAGTTGGGTTGTGGGTAGGAGGGAGACTCAAGAGGGAGGCTGTGTGTGTAACCATGAGCTTCCCGGGCGGCACGGCGGTAGACAGTCCACCTGCCAGCGCAGGAGCACAAGAGGCCCGAGTTTGATCCCTGAAGTCAGGAAGGTCCCCTGAAGGAGCACATGGCAATCCATGCCAGTGTCCACTGGCAAGTAAGACAGATGGGCTAAGGAAGGCAGGAATCTTCAAATCACATATAGGCGCATGTACACCCCCACCACCCCAGGGGACGAGGCTTCACACCCATCGCAGCACACTACAGCTGACTGCCACAGGACGCCTCTAGGGGTGTGGGGCCAAGCCTCACCCAGGTGAAGAGTGCCACCTGGGAAGGCCCTGTGATGAGCGGGGTGTGGCGGGAAAGAGGGAGTTCCCTCGCTACCAGAAGAGCCTTCAAACCGTGCACAGGCATCACTCCAGCTGGCGCCCCCACGCCACCTGCAGAGGGGTGTCTGAACATCCTTCCAGGCTGCAGCCGGCAGGGAAGGGACAGACACAGGTGTTCGGCCCCAGGCCAGCCACTGGACAGGAAAGGGGACAAGCCCTGTGGTCCGCAGGTGCCGTGTCTCCAAGATCTGAAACGCAGAGCCTCGGGCAGGCGGGCAGCAGGCGGCGCTGCAGCTGCTGTGGCGCTGGCATGGGCCCAGCCAGGCACAGACGGACCGCAGGTTGGAGCAGTGCTCTCAGAGGACCCAGCGCAGGCAGCCTCGTGCTGAGACTGCTGCAGAGAACGGGGCGGCAGGCTCACTCCCTGGCACGCAGCCCACAGAAGAAAGTATTCTGGGAAGCCCGGCTCAAGGAGCAGAGGGACACCTCTGCCACCGTACCCACCCGAGTCACTCTGGAAACCGAGGGCGCCGGCCTCCCCCGGCCCCGAGTCTCTGCTCAAGCGCTGCCTGCACCTGAGGGCATACCCGCCACCCTCTGCAGCCGGCTCTATACACATCCTGTCCTCAAAACCCTGGGGGACACCAGCCCACAGGACAGATGAGGTAAACCGGCTCAGAAAGCGGAGCATGGCAGTGAGCACCCCGGCCGGGAGGCCTGCCGCCGAGCAGCAGGAGGCCTGAGTCGCCTCCGGGCGAGTCACCGGTCGGCCTCACGCTGCTGAGCGAGGCGGGAGACTGGGAGTGGGGCATGTCACTCGAGGCGCCCAGCAGGCGGGTGCGTTTCTCGCTGGCTCCTAGCTCACCCTCCTGGGGACCCTGATCCTCTGACACCAGGCAGTACTCACCATAGGCTGTCCAGGGTCAGAAAATTTCACTTTTATATCCTGCAGGTGTTTCAAGATTGGCTCATCATACTCCTAATCACAAAGAGAAAAAGAGAAGGTCCTGGTGAGCAGCGGAAGACCACACACCTGTTCCACCAAGCCACTGCTTCATTCGCCTCCCCCGCGACTCTGATCGCCAGCCCTGCCCTGTCCCTGTCCCTCCCAGGAAGTCACCCAAAAGTCTACTCACCACCAGCCTTGGGGTGCCCGCAGGGCGGGGCCATGGGAGCCCACCGTGGGGCAGGAGCCCCGCCGGCTCTCACACCACCCCCAGCTGTCAGTGCAGACAGAATCAGAAACGCCACCAGCGCAGACAGCCCCAAAGAGACAGGATCTGAAGACACGCCTGGACAAGCTACTGACCTGGGCAGCCATTCCCCCTCAGTGCACAAGGCAGTAAGGACCCAGTCACTCACAGCCAAGACCACTTACAAAGTGCAGCCGAGACCTAATGGCAGGCACTACAGAAGTGCGTCTGACGGCGGCTCTAGGCCTCACAAGCCATCATGCAAACGCCCACGTCTACCACGCCTGTTATTTGAGGAAAACTCGAGGAAAAAAATCACAAGACCTGAAACCCAAAAACCACATGCTAAGGAAAGGCGCTTTATTTGTAAAACAGTCACTTCTTCACTCCAGAAGTCTAAAGGATTTCCTGAGGGTCATTAAGCCTGAAAACTACCAGCTTATCAATTTTAAGTTCTTTCTACACCACAGGCAGACCTCGTTTAACACACTCCACAGATATTTGGGGTTTTGTTTTGCAAATTGAAGGCTTCTGTTAACCCTGGGTTGTCAGATAATGGTTAGCATTTTTTACCAATAAAGTATTTTTAAATTAACATATGTACATTTTTGTCAATGGACATGATTTTGAGCAAGTTCCGGGACATGGTGATGGACAGGGAAGCCTGGTGTGCTGCAGTCCACGGGGTCGCAAAGAGTCAGACACAACTGAGTGACTGAACAACAACAAAAATGTACATTTTTTAGACATAACGCTATTGCACACTTAACAGATTATAAACAGTGCAAACCTAATTTTCATTATTCACTGGGAAACCAAAAAATTCACACGACTCACTTTAATGCTATGTTCACGCTACTGCAGCGTGCTGGAACCAAATGTACAACGTCTCCGAGGCCTGCCTGTATAGAACAACAAAACCAGCAATAGCCAAGGTCCCTGGCGAGCCTCTGGGCAAAAGGTGAGCTGAACAGCTCCTAAAGGCACATCCACATGAGATGTCAACTCCAAACTCCAGAAGAAGAAAGGAAGGCTCCACAGAGATGCACGGGGATCCCCCTCCTCCTCATCAGACCACCAGCGCCCACGGGACTGCCCCTCATGGTGAAACCACCAGGACGGTCTCCACTTCCTCAACCAGCCACGGATCGACACCGGAGAGTGAGGACGTTCGATGGCCCAAATGAGCCATTCCAAAACTAAGGGCCAGCAGTGGAAGCTACTCGAGGGCTGATTTTAAGCTGCTCCCCACAAGTTTCAAAGTCATAAAGACACATCAGAATCTCCCAGGCCTGTACAAGCACCTCAGGGCCTCACTGACTGGAGGTGGGAGGCACTGATGCCGCTGCTTCGCTTCGCAAGTTGCCCGGGAGGCTCTTAACATGCAGTCAGTGAGAACCTGCTTCTGGCAGCTACTGCTCAAGGTTCTCAATAAATTTCTGGCTCACGGTGCTCTTTTAAAAGCACAACCCAGTATTTTTTCTTCCTTTTCTCTTTTTGGACCACACCACTCGGATTATAGGATCTCAGTTACCAACCAGGGATCAAACCTGGGCCCAGCAGTGAAGTTCGAAGTCCTAAGTACCGGGAGGCCAGGCATCTCTAATGGTCCACTGTTCTTAAAGCACATCTTTTTCCACGGAAGCGAAGCTCGGACAGGAACACGCGGGCTTCTGCCTCCTGCCTGGAGCAGTCCTTTCTGCTTCTGCTCTGGAGCTGGTTTGGCGGCGCTGACGTTCCCTAACTTCCGCCTGTCTGCACAGCTTTTCACGCATGCGCCTCCACTGACCCGATCACTCTGCTTGACTCCCCAAACTGTAGGTGATTGTTTTTGCTGTTAGGTTAATCATGTTCCCACTACGGCAACTGTCATCAGCTTTAATTTTCTGTCTGGCTACTGACTGTGGAAACTGATAGACATCTTTCGCTGCTGTGGTTCTGTAACTATTACTCACCTAACATCACTGTATCACGATTGGTCAATGAAAAACAGGAGAATCCCGTATCACTAAGACTACCGTTTAACAGAAAAGCCTGAAATCACCTGTAAAAACTGGTAAACCAGGTGTACATCAGAATGATCTTGCAAGTTTTGAAAAGTACGAATGCCCAGGTGTTGTTACTCTCCAAAGCCGCAGCTGCGCTTCTGCTGAGCAGCCAGGCTTGGAGGCAGCTGGACTGTCTGGCCCATTTTCGCGGCCACGTCACTTTTTCTGTTTCGTGTTCAGTGCTCACATTTCATTTCCTTTGTTTTCCAATTTCTCCATCTCCTGTTTCTGATGTTCCTTCTCAAGTCCTTACCAAGCACAGGAGAAGAGCTTCTGTACACACTATATAACAGCACGTATAATATATGTACCTTAGAAAACTCACAAATTTCTGCCTGCCAGAAAAACTTACGACACTTTGCTCCCACATGTTTGACTTAGGCTGAATAGAACGCTAGATTTCTGATTTGAAAAAAAAAGATACGCAACAAGCAACAAAGGTTTACTCTAGACCACAGGGAGCTACAGTCACCATCCTGTAACCGTCTGTGATGGAGCTGTGTGTGTGCGTCGCTGAATCACGGGCGATGCACCTCCAACACTGCAGGCCAACTGTACTTCCACACACACACATAAAGGAAAAAAGAGGAACACAAGGGCTACTCCGATACTCATGTCTGAAACATCCCCCAGCTGGGACGGAGAGCAGGAGCACAATCCTGCCGCGCCTTCCAGGCTGCGGCGCCCAGACACGCGTCAGACAAGGCAGGTGGAGGCAGCGACGCAGCGCATTTCTGAACCGCAGCGACCGCCGCCCTGGACCCGCCCTGGAGCTGCAGCAGCGAGCGCCGTCTGCATGCCCGCCACGCCACGCTCTCCGATGTGAAAGCGCTGTACCGACGCACCTGAACCAAACGCAGAGCCCAACCCCTCTGTGGACTTCTGAGCAGTACTGATTTCTGAATTCCGGAAATTCACCCCAGGGAATGTCACGTTTGTTACCTTTTAAGTGGTTCACCATTTCACTACAGAAAGCTCCATAAAGCAAGATGAAGACAGTTTGGCCATTGCCATTGAGGACAACAAAAGACTTTTTCAAGGAAAATTATTAGAAGAATAACAGCAACCTGTTAAATATTTGTACAATTAGCAAGACTGCATGACAGGCCACTTCAATTTTCAAAAATCAATCAAAAGACAAGACTAAGTCAGCGTGCACAGACACAGGAGTGTAAACATGTGCACGCACTGGGCCCCCCAGTACCAGCGCTTCCACCCGGGCCCTCGTCCCCACGCTTCTCTTGTGTCCACATCATGTGAGTGAAAGCGGGGAAGGCTTGGGACTCTGTCTGCTCTCTTCCTGGGGCGAGGCTGCAACCAACAGCAAAGCTACCTCGGGCTCAGCAGAGGTTCTGCGAAGCAGGCTTCCCAGGGGACCACAGCACCAAGGCGCCGGGGCCCTGGCTGACTCCTCCACCAAGCTGTGGCCACACAAGAGGCCTCTCCACCCCCGTCGGCACCGGCCGCGAGCTCACCAACCGCCCGCCTGCCTGAGGGGGAGTGTGCCGTGAGCGCACCTGCACCAGCTCGCTCAGCATGTCCACGTTCCTGAACACGGTGAACCAGAACTCCGGGATGCCCTTCGGGTTGGGCTCTTCTGCTGCTTCTTTTTCTGCTATGACTGCTTTATTTTTCATGTCTCCCTACAGATACAAAGATGCAAAACAGAACACTTGTCATGAAGCAGCAAGTTCACAGACTCTGCAGTGGCTTATTTAATGCAGAATATAGTTTTAGAATCCCACGGAAACCTCTATCAAACTCCTTGCCTTCGCATCTGCATCCCCAGGACCACTACGCCATCGCACTCTCAAACGTCTCAGAGGAACAAAGCCTTTCAGGCATCCACATCTGGATGTGATTCCTCAGCATAATTCTAGACCACGGGGAGCAGAGCTGGGGACTGGTGCAGGCCCCCGATGGGGACAGGCCACCCAGTGCTGGCCAGCCACCCACCCAGAACAATCACCGGCAAGGACACTCCAGGACCTCCGCAACAGAAACACCGCCACGCTGCACACCCAAGGCTGCGGGGTGCTAGGACAGAGGCAGGGTGCCAACGGCAGGGTGGTGAGAGGAAGGTGACGTGCCAGCCCTGACGCGTGACTCTCAGGGGAAATGGCGACAGGGGCCTTCAAGCCAGCAGAGGCAGAGTCTCCTCCCACAGCGAAGGCCTGATGCATACAACCACCCACAGGCACAGCTTCAGCCACCAGACGCTCCGTGTTTGTAAACGATCAGAAAGACTCGTGGCGACCAAAAATATAACATGTATTTCAAAAAACCCTCTCTGAACGTTTACACTATGGGATAGAAGGACGCCTTCCAATGTGCTATCAGGCGACCAGCCCCAGCACTGGACTGGTGCCCATCACCAGCCCCCAGGAGAAGGCTGCCAGCAGGGGGCGGTCACAGCACGTGGCCGGGGGAGCATCTCCCAGCATCCAGTGCTGAGAGGCACCAGGGCTACTTCGCCAGCTCTGAGCTCCTGTGTGCTCTGCCCACTGCAGCCCTGCCGTCCTGGGCANCTATCAGGCGACCAGCCCCAGCACTGGACTGGTGCCCATCACCAGCCCCCAGGAGAAGGCTGCCAGCAGGGGGCGGTCACAGCACGTGGCCGGGGGAGCATCTCCCAGCATCCAGTGCTGAGAGGCACCAGGGCTACTTCGCCAGCTCTGAGCTCCTGTGTGCTCTGCCCACTGCAGCCCTGCCGTCCTGGGCACAGGTGTGCTCTCCCCTTGGGGGTCTCTGCCTCCTTTGCCTCCCCAGACGGTCTGCACTACACGCAGCCTGCCCCCGACGGCCAAGAAGGGGGACTGTGTCTGGTGACTGACAGAGCCAGTCAGACGCCAGACCTGCAAGCCGCCCTGCTTCTTCGTCCTGAAGAAATCTCAACGCTCAACCTAAGGGTGAAGCCACGCCCACTGTTGGGAGCTCTCCTCTGCGTCTTCTTTCTTTTTTTACCCATCCCCCACCGCACTGCACAGCTTGGGACCTCAGTTCCTCAGACGAGGACTATAACCAGGCCGTGGCGGAGAAAGCACCATGTCCTAGCCGCTCGGCCACCACCCGAGGCCGCCTATTTGCGGCAGCAGTGAGACAGACCGCCAGCGCGCTCCGGAAGAGACTCACGGCCAATTTGTCCTCCTCTTCATTCTCGCTGTGCCACTCGGATTCCGCGTCTGTTGGCTCAACGTCACCAGTGATGAACTCCCTTCTCTAAGGGTTAAAAACAAGACCTTACAGTTATTCAGAAAGTCGAGAGTCAAGACAATGGACCTGTAAATAATGTGAATGGAAAGCCTGGAAACTGGATGCTTTACAGCTTGTTTTAAGATGCTAAGTTTCGAGGCTTAAGGAGAGACATTCAGTGATCCCCGGGTATTTCTGGATGTCTTTCCTGGAGAAAGATCTGAAACTCACTAACAGCACCTGACCTTGTCGAAGAGAGGCTGGTATAAGGCTGCATACTTCCGCTCCAGGTCATGGACTTCTTCATAGAACTTGGCTTCTATATGCGCACACTTCACCTGGAGCTGCTTCAATGCGTTGATTCTTCTTTTTACTGCTTTAGGTAAACTAGAGAGGGGGAAACAATCCAGATGACTGCGAAGTAAGTATTTTTTTTCTTTTTACTAAAACAATATTAACATAGAATTACCATCCCCACCATGAAACGGAGATTCTAAAAATCATTAAGAACAAACACCCACCTCCACCAAGAGCAAGGTGGTGGGCAGGAGGAAGCTGAAAAGGAAACTCACAGGAAATACTGAACTGACCAAAAAGTTCCATTGCTTTTTCAGTTCAGTTCAGTCGTTCAGTCGTGTCCGACTCTTTGCGACCCCATGAATCGCAGCACGCCAGGCC